>RJWJ010007648.1:0-56689 GCA_004363605.1 Indri indri | reverse complement strand
ACATCTCTGTCACAATATACCTGATGAAAGTGGCTGTCCAGCAATATGTGAAAGTTTTTTGGCTTGAGGGAGAATAGGAAGACATTTAGACATACATTTTACCACACATGGTGATACCTATCCATGAACATTATCTGGAAGAATTATTAAAGATTTATTAAAATAAGCACAATGCATACATATATATACACATACTACAAAGAATGCAGGAGTGAACCACTGGATACAAAATTCCAGTCATCGCAGAAAACCCATGATAACCTGCAGTAACATCTGAAGTTGTTACATATTACTGAAACATCTGCTAGTTATTGATTATAAAAATAGTAATAATAATATTCTCTAAGTAGGAGATGATCCCAATATGGGAAACTGAATAGAAACCGCATAGAATGCAAACAGGGAGGGGGCACATGTGAAAGTTGTCTTCATGTGTGAGGAATATATATTTTAATTAACATAGGTAATAAAAGTAGACCTGTAAATAAATGTTAAATTTAAGGATAAGTCACCTGTAGAATAGATATAGGACATATTATTTGCCTATTTTGTGTCTGCTTTTCCTATCATTTATCTGGCTGATTTACAGGAGTTTCCTATTTAGTATAATATATAGGGACTTTTTCTCAATAACTTCAGATTTACAAACACCTTCTCCCAATCCGTGAATAACCTTATAACTTTTACTGAAGTGTCCTTCATCCAACAGTAATCTATGATTTTTATTCAAGCAGACCCCATTCTTTTCTTTTGATTTTTACTTTCAGTTTTAAGTTCTTCTCCATTGCAAAGTTATAAACATATTCTCCTCCTAGATTTTAAAGCATCATGGTTTTGCTATTCATATATAGATCCACAATAAATCTGTATTTTATCTTTATATATAGTACAACATATTTTTCTCCACACCATCTACTAAAGAAAGAATTGTTTCTTTCCCCATGTAAATTGGATTGCAACCTAAAAAATGCAACGTAATAAATGAATATATGGACCCATAAATAAAGGAGTGAATCAATGTAGCAATGCCTTAAAAAACAGGAAGAATACTTTAGATTCTCTGGTAGAATAGGAAATAGGGAGTCATTAAAATGTCTTTGATTCAGGGAAAAACAATTTTAAAAACCTGCTGAGGCCAGTGTGTAGGAATCATTAGAAGCAAGCCTAGATTGCCATAGTGCATATGCTTGAATTACTGATGAAAATATAGTAGAAGTTTAGGTGATGGCTATCAGACATATTTAAAAGGAAAACATCAACAGGATTTGAATTTTATTTTCCGGCTTACTTGACTCTAAGCTGCATGAAGGCAATGGTTTTGTTTGATTTACTATTATATATATATATATATATATATATATATATATATATATATATATATATATAATCCCTCACATAAGACCTCAATATAAGTGCTCAATATATAATTATGGAACATTATCTGTAACCTAAATATCTGTACCTCCATAATATGCTGAAATAAAAGAAAATAATTATGGAGCATTAAGTGGAAAAATGGATGGATGAAATAGCAATTATTGCTCAATAAAAATTCTATCATTTTATGAATGTAACCAAGTATATTAAATGAGGGTACAATAATAAGCAATATATTTTGAGTATGAAATAAAAAAATATTACTGCACTGAAAAGCATGCTTTGTCTGGAAATAGAAATAATGAGTGCAGGTTGTATTGACATGTCAGTGAGTTACCCAAAGTCATTCACTTCTTGGAGAGTTCCAGATAGAGGGTTCAGGTGAGTATAAGAGAACCAGACCCAATATATGGGTTTATAAGTTATCCATGTAGAATACTGAACTAAATTCAAAGCAGACGCCAGAGAATAAATGAAGCAATGCTTTACTTGCTTTTGTAAACTAAATCACAAAACTGAGAAAACATATTGCTGCAAATTAATTACAGGAAACTAAACCAAAGCAAATCAAAGGATTGAATATATGCCAGAACATTTAGAAAACATTACGATTCTTTTTTAAAATTTTTTATTTCAGCATATTACGAGGGTATAAATGTTTAGGTTACATATATTGTCTTTGCCCCGCCTGAGTCGGAGCTCCAAGAGTGTCCATCTCCCAGACGGTGAGCACCGCAACCATTAAATGTGAATAGACCCAGCCACTTCTCCCCCCTCCCACCTGCCTGACAGCTGATGAATGTTACTACTATATTTATGAAGAAGACCCCATAGGCAATCACAGCAATAACAAAAATAAATAAATGGGACCTGATCAAATTAAAAAGCTTCTGCAAAGCCAAGGAAACTATCATGAAAGCAAATAGACAACCTACAGAATGGGGGAAAATATTACGATTCTTATGACATTTCCAAATGCCAATTTGGCTGCTCTTTGGAAAAGCAAGAACTAATTCTCCAGGATACATTAACAAAAACATCTAGTGAGAGAAATGTTTGTGTGAGACATATACTCCACATATAAAAATAATATCTGTAGGAAAATGTTTATAGATCCTACATCTTATGAAATTTTAAAATAAAATAAATTTACAGAGTCCCACAGAGGATGAGTATATAAAAGAAAGTACAAGTCTATTAAAATCCATAAACTATTATGTTAGTTGGTATCCAATTGTACCTTTTGGAAAATTAAATTTCCATAATGTTTCTACAAAATGCTATTTTATATGAGCATACATATAACAATACAAGCACAGAATATTCAACATTTTTTAAAAGATGCAATATAATTTAAGATTGAGAAAGTATAAGATGAATTTCAAAACCTCCTTATTCATATCAAATAACAATTCTGCTGGCAGACTAGCATGACTATTTTATAGGTGCCTTCTAACATTTCACAATAAATGATATCCCTAAAATTTCGTATAAATTTATTAATATACTAAAGAAGTACTTTGCATATGAATATTCATACTATTATTATAAATCTATTTTGAAAGGAGTTTAATGCTTTGTCTTACTACCAAAGGAATATGCAAACATTTTACAATCTCTAAGTTAGAAATTTTTTTTCACAATCCTATATTTATTAGTAGTTTTGTTTGAAAATATAAAATGTAAATACTGGCTGGGCATGGTGGCTCACACCTATAATCCCAGCATTCTAGGAGGGCAAGGTGGGAGGATCACTTGAGATCAGCAGTTTTAGCTTGGCCTGAGTAAGAGACAGAACCTGTCTCCACTAAAGATAGAAAAAATTAGCCGGGTGACTGAAAATAGAAAAAAAATTAACCCAGTGCAGTGGTGTGCGCCTATACTCCCAGGTTCTCAAGAGGCTGAGGCAGGAAGATCACTTGAGCCCAGGAGTCTGAGGTTGCTGTGAGCCAGACTGACACAATGGCACTCTAGCCCGGGCAAAACAGTGAGACTTTATCTCAAATACAAATAAAATAAAACAAAATGCTTTTTGCCATACTTGTTTGCATATTATTGTGAATGATTTTGTATATACATAAAACACTTTGGTATAAAACAAATAATCAATTCATCCATACATAAAGACTTCTGAGAAAACAAAATTTAGCATTTATCATGAATGCCTACACATGCCAATTTATTTAACTTATCCCTTTCAAGTTAACACTCTGGAAATGTTTCAAGAAACCAATTCAAAGTATGGGAACATTTCTCATTTAAACGAAAACTTAAAATGGAAAAACAAATAATTAAATAAAATATCCATTATTTAATATATATTCAACTATAGGTTTCTGGGGCAGAAACATGGAAGCAGGAGTCAATCCTTACCAAGTAGCCAGTTGTAACCCTTATATTATAGGTGTAGGGAAACTTACACCTATAGCCCACTCTAATTAATAATACATAATAAAATTATTTTAAGTGTATGCCTAAATTTTTTATTTTAGTAATATAAAAAAGATACTATCTTTCATTCATACTTTAAAAATACTTCTCATTGAGTTTAGATATATTTCCCCCATTATTCTTGACAATGCATCCATCTCAAATAGCTACCAAAGCATTACAGATATAGAATCCATACTTCTTCTGAAATAGTATGACAGTATTGAAAATAATACATTTAGCTCCATTATATAATAGCTCAAATTTACTGAGTATTATCTTTACAGAGACATAAATTTTCTATTTTCAAATAAGAAGACAATAATTCTAACCTGTCAATAGAGAGACAGTGTAAAGTGGTTAAATACAATATTTTGAGAGGAAATAGGATTTCTTGGAGACTAAGAATTACAAATATATTAAGAGTTTCAGCGGCAAGAAAAACAGACCTTCCTTGCATGAAGTTAGTGGTTCACCTTCAGTGTGGGCAAGGTCTGTAACAGGTCACAGGCCAACCTTCCTAGTTATGTAAAATATTAAAGAAAGAAAGAAAACTAGTACTACTGCTTTCAGCATTGAAGGGGTACAGTGGAGCTCAGTAAGTGGAGGGGTAGACAACCAGTAAAAATGGAGAGGCAAAAACACAAGGAATATTCTTCACTAGCACTTAATGCACTTAAGTACTCCGATACTGAAATACACTCCACTGACTTGCCTACATGCACTTAAAAATGCAAAGTAAGCCCTTCTCTGCGCCCCATGCATTCTTCTGAATGTATACAGATTTTCACATCTTCCTTAATTGAAGCATATCTCCATGTATGGCTATGTATCTACAGTACTCCTATGCAGTGAACTGCATAGAATAAATTTTAAAATAATGTTGATTTATTGGTATTAATTGATCAACACTTATGTGCACATATAGTAGTAGCATTCATTCATCAGGTGTTGGGCAGGTGGAGCGGGGGATGGACACACCTGTAGCTCTGACTTGTCAGGGCAAAGGCAACATATGTAACCTAAACATTTGTACCCCCATAATAGTCTGAAATTAAAAAAAAATATGTGTAAAGTAACAGCAACATGTGCTTTAAAAGTAAGTTTCAAAGTCAACATTTGCTTAGTGACTTTTCTCATTCCAAATTCAAAGCCTTGTGCTATAGGCACTGCTTTGCTTATGAAAAATAAGGGAGAGATACTTTGAAGGCCTTTGAATTTGTCTTTGCAGGAGGAATATTGTGTTTAAACATGAACTGACTTCAAGTAAAGACTCTGGAAAGTATTCTCTGTAGCAACAAAGGTGTCTCACAGTATTCACAAAGAAGATATAAAATCTTTGATCACTAATATTACAATCTCCATAGATAAATTATAAGGGCTTTCTTTCATCAGCAACATTTGGAAATGCTGAGATTTAACAAACAGTTACCATGGTAGGCTAGATGGTAATTAAGGCAAAAAAAATGCTGAAGAAATTCCTTAATCAGGAGTGAATTCCAACAACTTATATATCATGATTATTTAAATGGCTCATTTGTTATTTGTGCTCATTCTCTTCCCACAGTGGTACTACTATGCAGAATCATAATGTTTTAGTCGGAAATATTTAATTTAAATTATTATTTTTCCACTATGTGAGTGCTGTTGATGCAAGTTATTTAATGCTTCCAAATCTCAAGTTTTTCCTTTGTAAATCACACTATTAATAACAGGTCTACAGTGTGATTTTAGATACATAAATACCTCCCAGCACAGAATAGAGAAAATAATGTATGTCTGAAATTGTGATTTTCCTATCCTCCTTCTCTTCTTCCATTTCAACATTATTTCTGTATTATCAGAATGTAAATTTGACTTGGTGAGCCCTCATGAGTACAAGAGGAAGAAATTAAGATTTGTATTTTAACCAGTTTTTTAAACTAAATGTAAATATAGATGTATACACCACTTCAAAGCAATAATATTCAATCATGTTTAGGGCTGTAGCCATCATTGTCATTTGATCGTTTTCAGGCAAGGGGAAAAAGTGAGACAAAGCTGTGATAGTCGTTTTATTCTTTAACAGCTGGCACCATTTCCGTGGATCAGCATTTCCCGTGGATGTTGTGTCACTGTTGTAAGTCTGCATATCATGTAGACTCTGTGTCACTGATGTTATTGTACTCAAGGGTTAGGCTGTTTCCATACTGAAAAGTGCATAAGCGGCTGCAAATATTCAAGTCAGGAGCGCCAATGATGAGGAAATGCAATTATAATTCAGACATTAAGGAAAAAGCAATTCAATGAAAATCACTTGAGCATTTTAATGTCATGTAAATAGATTCAAATAATGCTCCAGAAGTTATAAAATAACCCTGAAAGTCAGTTTTGTCTTTAAAGCTTCAGGAAATCTCAATGATAATGATGGCAGATATTCAGGGGAAAGTAAGTTTTCTTCCGGTATCATCTGGTACTCCCACCCTCCACACGTAATTTTTGGATCTCCTAAAGAACACATTGCTTTATTCATTTAACTATTTCCACAATAGCAAATAAAGGAATATAAAACAATTGTTACAAAACAATGAATCCAATCTAAACAAAGCATATAATAGATCCCAGAATAAGGTTTGTAGATGCTTATTTTTATCCTATTTCTTTATAAAACAGGATAATTGGTTATTTAAGCAAAAGTCAATTCATAAACATAAATATGACTCCTCTTTAGAAAAAAGCTATTACTCAGTAAATAAAATTCTCCTTCCCTCTTATAAAATGATGCATGGACAAACATAACACAGTCTCTCTTGTGACAATTATTGTGGTAGCCACTAAAAAGTCATTTGCTTTGAGCTCATGAGATTTTTCATATATTTTTAAATGTGATGTTAGATTCATTCAAAATATTTGAAAGATATGAAGCATATAATGAAATTAATACTCATGAGCCCAACCACAAACTTAAGAACTAGAACATAACCAATACAGTTCCATCTACTTGTGTGCTTGTCTCATATCCCATCCGCTTTCTCCTCAAAGTAAACACAATCTTGAATTTTATGCTTGTCATCCTTAAGATTTTTTTCATTTGATTTTACTGTGGTAAGAACATTTAACATGAGATGTCTCTCAACAGATTTTTAAGTGTACAATACAGTATTGTTAACTACAAGCACAATGTTGCAGAGAATATCTCTAGAAATTATTTATCCTGCATAACTGAAATTTCATTTTCCCTTCCCACCTTCCATGTGTCCCTGGCAACCACCATTCTACCCTCTGATTCTATGAGTTCAACTATTTTAGATATATAAGTAGAATCATGCAGCAGTTTCCTTCCGTGACTGGCTTATTTCACTCTGCATAGTGTCCTCAGAGTTCCTTCATGATATTGCATTTTAGAGGATTTCCTTCTTTTTTAAGGCTACAGTATTCCATTGTGTATCTATGCCACATTTGCTTTATCTAATCATTCATCAATGAACGTTTACAGTGTTTATGCATCTTGGTCATTGTGAATAGTGCTGAAATAAACATGAGAGTGCTAATATCTCTTCAAGATCCTGATCTCAATTATTTTGGATAAATGCCCAGAAGTGGAATTGCTGGATCAAGGCTGGAGGCATCACACTTCCTGATTTCAAAATATGTTACAAAGTTATAGTCATCAAACAGTATGATACTGTCATAAAAACAGACATATATACCAAGGAAACAGAATAAACAGCCCTGAAATAAATCCATGCATATACAATTAATATATCTTTGACAAGGATACCAAGAACACACAGTGGGGAAAGGAGAATCTGTTCAATAAATGGTGTTGGAAAACCTGGATATTCACATGCAGAAGAATATCACACAATGCACAAAAATTACGTTATATCACACACTAAAATCAACTCAAAATGGATGGAAAACTTAAATGTAAGACCTGAAACTACAAAATTCCTAGGAAAAAACATAGGGAAAAGCTCCATAACATTGGTCTTGGCAACGATTTCATGGATATGACTCCAAAAGCAAAGGCAACAAAAACAAAAACAGACAACCGCGACAATGTTAGGGTACGGGAAGAGGATTAAATATGTAAAATAGAAATAAAATAGCACAGGGACAAGATTTCTTGGGAGAAGGGAATGATACTTCCAGTGGAGGGATTGTCATCTGACAGGAAAATTGTTCTTCTGCCATTATAGCAAAAGGCAAAAAAGAAAAAGATGCAATGATGTAATTATATCATAAAATAATGATTAAATACTCACCTAAGGTATTTTGATTCTTCTATGAAATATAAAATAATACCATATGCTTGTTCCTCAGATAAAACAAGCATCTTCATACCTCACAGTATTAGCTCTAATTTTCTCTTCACATGAGACCTCTCTTGCCTGGGTATCTGTGTGGATCACTCCCTCATTTCATTTATGTCTCTACACAAATGTCAGATGCTCTCCCTAAGCACCCTATCCAAAAGGCACACCAGTCACTTTAATTCCCAATAATTTACTTTAATTTCCACTAGCTTATCACCATATAGCATGTCGATTATTTACTTATCTGTAGACCACAATCTATATGACAGAATAAACTGTTTTGTTCACAGTTACACCCAGCACCTAGAAACACCAGTGCATGGCCAGTAGGTATTTTCAATAAATATTTATGGAACAAAAGCTGCTGATTCTGCTAGTGATAGTATAGAAATGGAGGGAGGAGGAGAGAGAGTAAGCATGTGAGAGGCTTCAAAAGAGTTGAAAGGGTTTGAAATGGAAAGGTTGGCAGAGAGCACCAAAGCTCTCATAAAGGGACCAGAGCTCCGTTGTCCATCTCCCAGGCAATTTCGACACTCATCTGAGGACTCATGATGGTTTGGTGATCATGAATTTATGGTGGTGCCATCTTCTACCATAATTTCATAGTTTCATTAATTTCTACAAATATACTGTAGTTATTCGGCTGGTCAGAATTTGAAGAAAGTAATATGAAAATGATAATAAAGATAGCATATTTTAGATAGCAAATAAAAGGAAAAGGTGATGTCATTGAGCAATAAAACGTCCAGAGTGAGTGCAAATTAAGTAGTCTTAAAAGAAGTTTTGAGTTTTAGTTAAAATAGAGGAAACAGATTGGTATTCTATGTTTAAAAAGCAGATACAAAGAAATTACCCTGTACATTAACAATGTGCTTTAATTCTAATTCTAATTTATTTTCATTATTGTTACCATGAAAACAAAGGTGCTAATTTCTTTCATATTATGTGACATATCAGAAGCCATAAAGTTCTAATTAGCCTAAACACACAAACTCACACACAGGTGCTAACTAATAAAAAATAAGTTAAAAATCTCTTAGCAAATGGAGTATGCATAATGCAAAAGCATTTCAAACTATGGTAGTAATTATGATGCACAATATAAAAATTATTTGGACTATTACAAAACTTGATCTAGCTAAGGCAATTACCATTTATGTTATGGCCTTTTTTACATAAGAAAAAAACTTTTTTTTTCCATTTCCTACTTTTGTACAAGTGAATGCTAGATCAAACAGAAATACCAAACATCTCATATCAGAAATAACTAGCTCTGAGGGGAAACACATTGCCAGAATAAGAAAAGGAATTATATTTGAATTTTTATTTTTTAAAAAATAAAAATTTGTCATATTTTAATACCTTTTAGTAAGACTCTAATAAAAAATTACTGGCCAAAAAAAAGCTAAAATATGTCAAGCTCCCCTCTTGCAGAATGAGAAAAATAAAATGTGCTCAGATTTGGGGGATGAAACTAGCAGAGGAAAGGCTGAACATTGGAATTTTCCTAGTACTTGAGAAAAAAAAAAAAACATCGGCAACTATATCACACTTAATTTCCTGAATTTTATGTGGATAATATGTAACTGTGAAATAAACATATAGCAAAGAAACTAGAGATCCAGCTACTCACAATGGATCCATTACAAATTAAAGTGTTGTAACCGTCTCTTTCCTTCCACATCTTCATTTTTAAAATAAAACGTTGAACTGGAAAGTAGCTTCCTAAAACAACTACAGTGTATGTGTAGCCGTTATATTTTGGCCCCCCTATATAAGTACTGGGAATGTTGCCAATATAATTTTTAAATTTCATTCAAAATCTCTAACTTTAAATCTCTTTACTTCTTGTTATTCAAAGACTTGATGACCTATATCAAAAAAATGTATGCAAATGACAGGTAATGAATTAAATGACCCAGCTATTTGAGGAATTGTAGGCCACTATTGCCCTCCTTTCTCTAAGGAGGTACAAAAACAGATTCTCCCAAGGTCATGGGAGAGAATAAATACTTCACATAAAAGTGTCATAACCTATACTCAGTCCTTAATTCAAATTGTTTTGAAAATCAATGTGAAGGCATTGTTAATATTATGATTGTATACCATTGTGATTTTGTCCTGGAACACACATTATGTATCAAAATGTTCATTTCCCATAAAAACATTGCATCTTGTGTATGATAAGACCTTTGATGATCCATGATGCCTCCATTGAGAATTATTATTGTAATAATTAAATGTACAAAAACAAAATTACTGAAGCATGATTCTACTCACAGAATAATACAATGTCCATGTAAATGGTGTATGATAAGGTGGTCTAATCTGAAATGAAATTTTTATCCTAGTAGTTAAATTATTTTTAAGAAATCACATTGAAATGCAATTTGACAACCATTTTACCTTCAAAATCTTTAGGTTTGTCTAAATAACAATTCACCTGTGATACTTAAAATGTAATTTTGCCATTTTTCAAATAACTAGCAATATTTGGTTTTTAGTAATTATTTATGAATGATTGAGAAACTCCTCTAAAATGCTTAGTATGCAATGCTTCTCTCTAATTTATAGATTGAGAAGGTAGAAAATTATTTTAAATGATATTAAGATAAAGATATATGATCCATTTATGTTGCATAGTACTGAAATAATGACCAAATTATTTGGCAAGCCATCATTCCCAACTATTCTGTCAAATATATTCAACCATTTAACGAGAAGTTATGTTGTATGTTATCGTCACACATTTATATCATATGTATTGTGCGTGCTTTCACATAGCAAGTATGCATAATGTGCATGTGTGTGTGGCAAGTATGATGATGTAGATGCATAGTCATTAACATGAATATGTGTTGCTAAGCAAAAAAGGGGGCTAAACTCTACAGATCTTTTTGCATATGTTCATGAGAGAATTTGTACACATAAACACAGAAAAAGATCTAAAGCATATATAACAAGATCAATAGAGGTTTTGTCTGGATGGTAGAACTGTGAATGAGTTTTAGTTTTGCTTAAACATATTCTGATTTATCTTTTTGTTATAATTTTAGAATATGAAAAATAAATCTACAGAAAAGCTACAAAGTACTTAATAGCAAAACATACTTAAAAACAACCAAATGTTGTAGTATCAGCAATAACAGCCCACAATTACAATATTAAAATAAAAAAAGGACAATTCTTAGAGGGTCACATCATAAGAACAAAGCATATTGATATGCTCTCCTAGGAATAAACAAGGACAAATTGCTTTACAGTTGTCCTACAAGAGATTTTTCTTCAACATTTATGAGCAATATCTTGAGGTTACAATTTAACAGCATGCTTCAGTAACCACCAATATTAAAAACAGTTTTAGTCTATTATCTACTGGAAATCAACAAACCATAAAATATTCTGCCAACCAGCAAAATAAAGTCAGATCAAATAAACTAGGTAGCTAATTTGTACATGAGTATTTGTTGATTACGGAATTAAAATTGTCAGTAAGAAACTATTTTTCTATATCAAATACAGGGATGGAGAAATGCAGATTTATTTTAAAATGTTGAGTTCCTCATAGTAAGAAAATCACATCCCAAATGACTTCAAAAATATTAATTTTGCAATTTGCATTTGATTAAGATGACATATCTATTTTAAATTAAATGAGAGCTTATAATGCAGACTATTCACTGATACTATTTAGCTCAGTAGTTACTGAGTAAGTTTTCATAAAAAAGAAAGCAATTTTATTACATTTCCCCATGATACGTAAAAGAAAGGAGCAATTATCATTCATATATTTGAAAAAATCATATAAACAAATAAACATGTAAATATATCCATGTATGGTGGGGCAGCTGGGTGAACATGTATGGGGAGGGAAGAGAGATTGAGAGAGAGGGAGAGAGAAACACATTGATACCTTTAGCATGTGTCTCACTATTCGCCAAAATCAAATGTTTCTGCAGCCAAGAAACCAAGAAAATATCTCTGACATCATCAGAGACATTTGGTGAAATTAAAATCACCAGCAATCACTGGCACAATGACTTTTACAAAGGAGAACGGAGGGAGAAAGGAGTAGAATTCTGTTCTTTTTGAGGGCAACACTACAGGCTTTGGAGTCAGATATGGTTATTAAACTGAGGCTAGAATATGGCAGCTCAGTGATTATAGGCTATATTCCTAACCATCCTAGTACTCTAGTAATGTGTTGATACTGATCTCATGTTTATTATTAATATTATTTGCTATGACCTGAACGTTTGCCTCCCCCCGCCACCAAATTCATAAATTGAAACCTAATCACCAGTGTGAAGATATTAGGAGGTGAGCCTTTAGGAGGTGATAAGGTCATGAGGGCAGAGCCCTCATTAATGGGACTAGTGCCCTTATCAAAGAGACCCCAGAGAGCTGCCTTGCCCCTTCCAACATGTGAGAATACAAAAAGATGACCATCTACAAACCAGGAAGAAGGCCCTCATCTTCTCCTTGATCTTGGACTTCCCAACCTCCAGAAACGTGAGAAATAAATTTATGTTGTTTATAAGCTATACAGCATTTCATTATAGAAGCCTGAATAAGTTAAGATATTATTAATATTAGATAACTGAATCTATATAAAGTACTAATTCAGTTACTGGTACTCAGTAAACTATTGGATGAACAACATCTATTATTATTGTGCATAACTCAAAATTTTCTATTTTGTGCAAATTTTTGAACAAAACATAAACATTTCCCAAAAATTATTTAATTATTTATTCACAATAACTATAAAGTAAACATAAAAATGTGCTCTGACAGTGTAGAAATAGTTGAGAGCCTAGGAAGGTGTAATAGACATTCAATAAAAGATTGAAATGTGCCAATAAAATCATTTGTTTTCTCAACGATGTGAATAATATCTGCCCAGTAATACAACAGAGAAAACCCTCAATTAAAAGTCAACTTAATAACATCAATTTTGATACTATCAGAAACTACTGAATTTATTTAGAAGTACACGGACTCAAAGTTGAAATACTAGTCAGTTTTATAGTATTTGGTACAAAAAATCTGTGCCTATAAAATCAAGACATCTACAACAGAAATCGAAATTAATTTCTGACTTGTAAATTTTATGCCTACAAAATCATTTTGTGCCCATATAGATCACTCCATTATGACTGTATTATTTTAATGAATAGTAAGTGAGCTTTTTCAGTATGAGCTACCAAGTTTAGGGGTCTTCTTTGGCAAAAGGCAGACAATTAACAGGACATTATTCTTGCCTTGAAGAGCTCACAGACCAGTGGGAGAAAAGAAAGCATATAAACTATTTGATGCTCTATGTAGTTTAAATAAAGACACATTACAAAAAGGAAATATGAAATAATTTTTCCTTCCATGAATCATCCTATTGACTATGAGATATTGTTAAGTTTGTTATACTGGATTCTCAGAAAACGAATGGTTCCTCTGTATTTTCAACTTATGTTATGAAAACATTTTGATGTTTTTTGCATCTAAGTCATGATTCTCAGAAATATTTGTGCTTTCTAATGAATAGTCAATGATTAAGTATTAATATGTCAATGTGGAGCATTTATTTAAATTAAAACTAACTTAAAGCAGTAACTTAATATCACATTGGTCTCCATTTACTTCCAAACCCTATAGTTAACAAGGTGTCTGGCCACCTTGTAAATCAATGCAAGAAATAAATAGCAAAAGGGAATTATATTATAGTTAACAGAGAAATTTTTAAAGTTATTTTTTCTCATATCTTGATTATAGTACAGAAATGTTTTTGGAAACAATGTATTTAGCTCTCTAGATTTTTAAAAAAATAAGTGGCACTATATTTGCCATTATAAAGGTTAATGCATAGTCTGTTTTAAACATGGGCTTACCCATAAAGCTCTTTTTCAGGTTTCTAAATGAAATAACAGCTAAGAAAATTCTTATGTAATGAGGAATGTGATCACTCCTACTGAGAATTCATTAACTTGTATATCACAAGCTTCTTTTTTGAAACTTTCGAGAGCAAATTAATACATAATCAAAGAATTAGTAAGCATTTCATGTAATGGACTATGAAAAATTGTTGGCTTTCATGAGGTGATTTTCCCTACATGTAATGTGATTCATTAATGTAAAGAAACAGCTGGGTTTAAAAGTGGAGTTATCTGTGTAATCCTTTTGGCTATTGCTAAATAAATAAATAAAATAAATGAAAAACAAGTATGTTTCCTTCTTTACTTGTAATAAATTTGAAGTCTAGAGTCATACATTTCCAAAAGACAGATATTTATTATAATTGCTTAATATCTGAAAACTTTCATATGCCAAACAAATATACAAAAATTCATCATTAAATATAGTTAGGCTGAAATATTTATGCCTCTTTGTAGTAGAATTCTTATTCCACTAATTTTATTTCAAACATTACTAAATTTCCTTAGTATTATCTGATATGTCATCTCTATTTGTCTAGTTTTGAGAAAGACCTTACTATCTCAAAGTTGCAATACTGAAAAAATGGTGCTTGAATTTTTGACCTGGAAAGAATGGAAATCAAACTTACCAGATTATGTTAGAAATAATGTTGTCAATATGGTCCCTGAATGAACAGATTTATTTTGTGGCAGGCAAAACCAAACAGCAGAATTATCAAAACTATATGCTCAAAGGATTCAGTATTAGTCATAGATTTATGTACTTTTGTGGAGTGAATTATCTAATAGTGCCACTTAATAAAAGGATAGTAAGAGTCTGCATGTTGAGTGCATTGGGGTAATTTTATTAGAGTTTTAATCTTTTGAAAAGAAAATGTAAAATATGGATAGGATGAGGAGATGTTTTACTTAAATGGAAAAACAAGGCTGTAATGTGCCTTGGGAAGAATTATATGAATTATAGTGCTGTATGGAATTTATTCCATAAAAGAGAAATGTACTTATAATTCTCCATAATTCTTCAAAAATTCACTGACAAGATCTACAAAGCCAGACTATGGGTTACGTTAGAAGGAGCTGATGTAGAGATCCACACATCAGTTCAACAAACAGTTCAGGAAACATTCACTAAACACCCATTTTGTGATAGGTACACATCTATGAATTAGAATTTAAAGATACTAGATAGTTAACAGAATGTCTTCCTCTTGTTCCTGGACCAACAGCCACACTACATTTCCCAGAATCCCTTGCAGTTAGCTGTGATCATGTGACTGCATTTTAGCCAATGGATATGACTGGGAGTTTCCCCGCTACGCCCATGCTTGGTCACAAAGCCCTCCTAAGGATACCTTCCTCTATCTCTATTGTCTTCTGCCAGATGCAAACAAAAAACAAGAACAAAGCCCTAGAATAGTGTTTCTCGACACCCCCTGCCCCCATTATTATCTTTCCCAAGGAGTCTTTTTAGACATCTTTTTTTCCAAATCCTCCTTTCCCATAAAAATTTTAATATCATAGGTACACTGTATATCTGTTTACATACTGTGGCCATTTGGAGGACACAAACTACTGTAACATCTAAAATTGTTTTCAGCCTCCCCACGACCAACACACAAAAACAGTCTTCATCCTCACATTGAGAATGCATGCTCTGCAAAATCATAAAACAACAAAATGAGGTTTCAGGGTCTAAGACTGCTATATGAGCACAATATTAATTTCAATATATTGAGCCATTATATATTTTGGATCCAATATGTTTAGAAGTGTAGCCTATCCTAAGTACAAATGTCTTAAAATGTATTTATATAAAGTGCAATAAATGCCTTGCCTTCTTAGCTAGAGAATCCAACATTTGGCCAAAATCAATAGTAGATGATAAAGCCCTCATTCTGTAATGGCAAACAAAATGTAAATAATTTTTGCGGACAATAGAATAGTGACTTTCAGATAATGTTTGCCTTGGAAAAAACAAAGTCTGACCACAATGTCATCATACTGTAAGTTTATCTACTCAATTATAGAATTCCCTCCAAAACAAATATAAGAGGTTGGTGGGGGCTATAATGCTAAGCTTAATTACTGCCTGGAATCTCATTATCTCACTGTCCTCAGAGCTGACTCTCGCAAACCATTCAGCACGTCATAATATATTCAAAGAGCAGATATTGCTTACTTTAAACACAAAGTAAATGAACATAGTAGTAAATATTTTCTGCAATCCAAATAATCTATTTTTGAGTTTCCATAAAAATGCAGAAGTCTATCAAAATTAAATAAACTTAGAATCCTTCAAGTTTGCATTTACCATTAATTAGTTTTAGAATATGAAATGCAGCATTTAATTTAGGTTACATAAATGCAAAATAACACAATAATTATTATTTTATAATTTTAAATTTAATTATGTTATAAACAATGAATACTTCTTGAATACAAATTGTCCTCAGATATATTTAATTAGGTAATGAAATGTTATATACTACTTCTTATTACTTTTGCCAGTTAAAATTCTGTTATTAATGTTTTCCTCCAATTGTTTTAATTTTTGAAAAATGTAGGTAACTGAATGTTCAGCTGAATTTTTTTCAACTAATGATAATTTATGTCATGTTTTTAATTGGAGGAGAGGAATGGCATATTTCCCAATTCATCTCTTCTGGCTTCATGGGTGTGAAAAATATATTCAGTTCTAACGCATATGTCCCTGAAGGGAGAAAAATTATTGAATAAAAATGATTCTTTGATTTTCTAAGTAAACAAAAGCAGCATCTAATTAAATTAAGTATAAGAAAAATCTCTGCAAAGAGTTTGCATTATGACTAAGGAAACTGTGATAGCCTAAAAAACAAAATGTAAAATCTACCTTAAATTTTAAGATGTCTGCATTATTTCAATGTAAAAAAAACTAAATTTACTGATAATGCCTCTAAATGAGGCATGTTATAAAAGTAAAATCAGAATAATTTGAGTGTTCTCTAATAGTTTAAATAAAGTAGACTTTTCAAATAAATCACTTGTTCATTTGGAAAAATGCGTGCATGTTACTGATATCATGATCTTGTGTTTGCTGTAGGTTTCCTGACATTGCATGTTATTCCCATCGACTTTTAAGCAGTCTTTTCTAACACAATATCCCTAAGTAACCATAGAGCCATTTGTGAGATATAGAATATTAAAGCAACCATCCTAAATGTCGATTCCTGGAAATTTTCAAAGGAAATTTTTTCAAGCAGTGCTAACATTTTTTTGATCCTCGCATTTATACAATTTGCCAGTTATGCAAATAACTGGCTTCGTGTAGTTTAAAATAGTTATTCCCCAGCAGAGATGGAGCAGTAGACCAGAGTCCATGACATAAGGAATTCAGCACATCCTTAATTTCAGCCCCATTCTTACCTGGGCCATGTGTTTCTGCACAACCCAACCTACACAACCAAATATTGCACACCTGACTGCATGTCATCCACTCATTACTTTTCTACTACGGTGCCATTCACTAAATTATTCTCTTTGTGCTACTTACTGTTAATGATTTACCATATATTAAAATATTAAAGGAGTAAGTCAGTGAAATTTGCCTCTGCTATTATCCTGAGAACACCTGTAATAAAGAATAGCCTATAAACGTAGGTACACACATCTTGCATGCTTTTATCAAATAATCGTGAATCAGAGTATCTGGATCCTTTACGGATTGCATTGCCCTTTGTTTGCTTGTAAATCTTTCCAGAAAGATCTGTATGATTATCAGAGTTTAGTCCCAGGAAACTTCTGGTGTTAGAGGAGAAATGAAATAAACAAAAAAAAATAAACAAAAAACAGATGCTAGTACATATAGCAATGCAAATACTTTTACTTTTTATTCTTAGTATTGTGTGATAATTTACTATTTTCTCTTCACAATAATAAATTTTATTATAAAAATGTTAAAGATAGGGTAGAGTTAGAGATTCTAAATATATCACATATATTTATATACATATATTACATATACATACACATAAATATATGTAGTATGTGCATATATATGTACAATTTGTTTACTTTTAGTAGCCAAACCATGTTCCTCTTCTTCTTCATATAACAAAGGTAAGGTCCAAGAATATTTTACCAAATTAACAAAAATTCGTTGTCCAAGAAACACTTAGAAGTTATTGAGATGGTTAATGTTTGAAAATTAAGAATGAAATTAAGTCAATGAAATGGCTGGACACACTAACTGCCAAGAAACTTTAAGCAAGATGAAAATGAGAAGACTAAAACTCCAATTTAAATTTTGTACTGTTTTTAAGGTTTACCAGTCTCAGGCCTCCTGTTGTTTCTGCCTCCCCAGCGGGGAAAGTGAAGCTAAGAGAGTGTAGCAGCAGCAGGGGCTGCCATAAAAGCTGTTTTCTTTCCTCAGTAAAACCAATGCAAGGGTAGTCTGTCGGAAAACTGATGCTTTGCTAAAGTGGAAAACTCAGCAGAAGGATAAAATTGTTCCATTTCAGGTAGAAAATTCTGTACAATCTTTCCATCCATTTGGTCAAAATTGAAGATTTTAGTCTTAGGAGACACTGAAGGGTGAAATTAAACCTTTACTAACTTTGACACTCCTGCTGTGTGGATTTTGGGAGAGAGGAAACGCTTCTGTTAGGCCACATTTTCTGCTCAAATTACTGAGAATTCTGCTCCAATCTAATAAAACTGAAACTGAGTTTTTGACATCCTTTCTATATCCTTTACAGGTGTAAAATATATAACTTATAACTCCTGACCTTTAGTTGTGATGATTTAAAATATATTTGATTCAAATCCTATATAGCTCACTGGGCACAAAATCCCAACCAATCTTCCAATCCATCTGCTTATTGCCTCCATAACTACCACTGAAAAGCGCACCTGTTCTGCCACATCATAGTGACCTCAAGCTTATCCACCCTATAATTTCTCCACTACTTCTTTTATTATGGAGCTAAGATACCAAGACTCATCATTTCAACACTTCAACTTTCTTGCCCTACAATAATCTGTTGTTCCCCTTTATACAAAACCCAGATGCTTTATTCAAAATCCACCTGCTCAGAAAAACATCATTTTTACTCTGCTCATCAGCATTAAAAAGGCTCAAGTCTCTCTAATCAAAAAATAAAAACAAAAATATTACCCTACTACCCAATTATAAGTATTATTATATTTGTCATTTTTTTGAAAATCTCATAATCAAATACCAAATATAGAATAGTCTATAACAGTTTCTTCCATTTCTTCACCTTCCGTGCCAATCTATCCTTATTCCACTCCCATCTGGTTTCTTCTGCCTGTTACCCCTCTGACAAGCTGTCACCAAGATCACCACCAACTTGCATATTGTAAATCCAAAGAATATATTTTATTCATCATTTTATCTTTAGGCAGTATTTGGCAGAGGCTACCACTTCCTTCTGCCTGGAATCTGCATTTTCAAGAAACATTGCATTTGTCTGATTTCCTCTTATTCCTCTGGATGTCTCTCCTCAGCTTTGTTTCTCACCTCTATCTTCTCTAAGTAATCATCAAATATGATTATATTTCTGTAGGATCAATCTCAGTCTCTTATTTGTTTTTCCTCCACTGTTAATTAACAGCCTTTCAGTTTCCCATGGATTGTCACTCATGAGTCTAATTTCTGAAATCTGTACTTATAATCTAGATGATGTTTCTGATGCCCAGATCCACTTAATACTCAAATCCAGAACTTAATAACTGGAATGTTTTCACCCCAATAACTGAAATGATAGTGTTCAATCTTAAGGACAAAAGGTTTCACTGAATTATCTGTTAATCCTCCTGAGTGCCCTATAAAGTAGGCATGATTATTATCACTGTTTTACAAATGAGGAAACTGAAGGTTAGATAAAAGAGGTGTCCAGAATTGCACTTAGCAGGTGGAGAAGTCCAAATTCATATTGAATCCCAAGTTTTAGTTCTTAACCGTTACTTAACTGTTCATTTAATATCTACAAATTAGATGTTGTGTGTGCTTCAAATCAAACCCATCTGAAAGTGATTCGATGGATTCTCCCTTTGTCCCACCAACACACAAACGCTCCCTCTGCAAAAATCCATTGCATTCCCATTGTATGTAATCTCATTTACTTCTGTAAAAAGTGCCACTTTCACGCAATTACATAAGCAACCCTCCCTTTGTTCCCTCCCTGCATACCCCTTCCTAGTCCTTCAGTTATCTGGAATTATGTAAGATGCCTCCCTCCAGTGGGCTTTACAACGCATGAGGGTATTTTTGTCTTGGTTACTACTATATCCACAGAAGCTAGGAGAGTACTTGACTTCCAAAAATGTTTACTTGGCTGACGACCTAACTGTATTAACTATCGATATTATATAACATACAATTATTGAAATTTTAAAACTATAAACCACTTGTCAACATCACTTCTGAGAATTATTTGGTCACTTCTCAGGTAGGAAAATTTCAACAAATATGATATCATATAATAATAAAATAGACCAAGTATATGAAGACAGGAAATAGAGGAGTTAAAAACTGTTGAGCATTAAGTCTAAACTCCACTGGACAGAAACTAAGTTTATTTCGTTAATATGGTATTTTTTGTGCCTACTAGAGTACCGTTGCATTATAGCTGCGATTAAGATATTTGTTGAATTAATAAATAAAGGCTTAAATAATTCAATGAAATAACTTTCATGTGCCAAGAATTGTCAATGTGTTATATGCATATTATTTAATGCTCACAATATTCTTATGAGGATTTTTAATCAGGAATGTTGGACTTCATGAGGTTAAAAATCTATCCAGATTCTGGAACCAATATACATCTAAATTTGAAGTCCACACTCTTTCTCCTGCATCGTGCTACTTGCCACTACAACTGACTCCGTTATCTTAGGCTCAAATATTCCCCAGTAATATAAACAAAGTTTCAAAGAAACTCTAAGATTTTTCTCACATATTATATGAGCTTTGTATCAGGCCTTGGCTAAAGAATATCATCAGACATGTAAAAATCCTAAAGAACAAGCTAAAATATAGTATTTTCCTGATTCATTTATGCCTAATTTTCCAATTTTTGCTCAAGGTAATCATTTGTAAATTTTAATTAGCAACAAATTGTCTATACTGTACTTTATTAAATAAAGAGTAAAGAATAATGATGAACACAGATTAAATTTGTTCAAACCCTGAAAGGAAAATTATTTCAAAAGTAAAATTTATCTTCAAAAAGATAAGTAAAAAAAAATCAATGCCACCAAGATATTCATTACATGATGAAACTTAATAATAATAAAAGCCATTTATGGAAACAATAGCAATAATAGTCACTTTGGAAATATTTCAATATTACCATTGATACTCATGACTTTTAATGTATGTGAAATAACACTCAGACACCTCCTAACTTCAAATCAATTTAACAATTATGTCTATTGTAGTTGTTTCTAAAAGAGAATTACAGTCTATTTAGCTCCTACCTCTAAGATAGTATCATTTTTTAATTTATAAAAGTAGATACCAAGAACAAGTCAAAGAAAAAATGATAATAGAAAATTTCAACTCTTTCTTGCCTTAATGGATGTTTTATAAATCTTTATAGTTATTTGATCTCATAATCTTATTCATCATTGCTAGCACAAAAACGTAACAGACATTTAAAAAGGCAGAAGTAGTAGTTAACATAAAATTGTAAATATTGAGATTGTATTTGATTAAACAGTTTAAAATATTTTTAAAATGTATTGATATTTTCTCTTAGTTACCTCTTCCGTTTACATTCTGAAGTTTTCCTTGGTCTCTAATATTTAAAAATAATCTCTATTGCTATAGCTATTTTTATGATATCCAATATTAAGGAAGGATCATGAAATATTCCTCTACCACCTTTCTTACTGAATGTTAGCAGAAGCCATCATCTATCAATCTTGGCTTTTTTTCTTTCCATTCTGATTCCAATTTTAACAATATTTTGCTAATTTATTATTCTTGTCAGAGGAAACTCTAAAATTAATTTATAAATATAATATTGATTGGAATATTTCTGTCTTGAATGCTTTGTTTATAAAAAGCAATGTCAAATAAGAAGTTGGTCTGTTATTTATCCTTTAAAAGTGTCTCATAGATTGTTTATAGATTATATGCTACCACAAAAAACTGAGTTATTAGAACTAGCATGTGTGTATTGTGATGGTGTTCCCAATTCAGTGTTCATCAGCGGGCTTTGTGGCAGGCAGAATTGGTGTGTTTACACATGGACCAGTGTGATATCTTCCCATAGACTAGCTCAGAGTAGCATCTTCCTTCTGATTTTTAAAAATTAATACTGTTCATCTGAATTATAGATAAGTACACAAAATACATAAGATGAAATATAGGTTTTATTTTATATAGGATGAGACAATTTATGTCATAGCTTAAGAAAGCATTGACACACAGTAAGTAAATACTCATGAAATAAGAATACAGAGGTGTTACTAACCTTGCAAAAGAGGGCAGCCTTTATGGTCAAGAATGTGATGAAATGAGATGAAGGAAGGCAAAACCAAATCCCTGACCTGGTGCTCCTTTTTCTGCTTTGCTGATGCCCCTTTTAAGCTTGCCATGGTTCTTGGCCCTGGCTGAATATTAGAATCACCTGGAGAGAGAGGCCAATAAAAATGCTAATTCCACCACAGCAGGCCAGATTGATTGAATCAGTTTCTCCAGGAAGTAGTATCCGAGTATTTCTTAATAATCTCTCTAATAATTTTAATATGAAGCTACAGTGGAGAACTAATGAAAAATACAGTTTTCATATATTTCTATGTATTTTATAATATAGAAAATATAGTTTTCTCAGAGAAGCTGTGGAGGGTGATAGGATAGGAAGACTTAATAGAATGCTTCTCTATAGCATTATCAAAGAACTGTAATTTTTGAGAACATTTGTCCTTCCTGGTATTTCCATGCTTCCTCTCTGAGTACCTTAGTATTTAATATGTAGAAGTGGTTCCTAAGATGTGGTCTCCAGACCAGCAGCATTAGCATCACCTGGAAACTTGTTAGAACTATTTAGGTCCCATCAGAAACCTGCCAATCAGCAATCAGTGGGTAAGGAGCAGCAATTTCTGTTTTAACAAGCCCTCTGGGTGATTCTGGCAGCTCACTCAAACTTAAGAACACTGGGTATAAGTGTTTGTACAATTCAGCTAAGCTAAGCGAGATCAAGAAAATAATCAATTTATTTCATGCTTGAACAAAGCCTTGACTGAGGACTAGCACAGGCTTACGTGCAAATGGCAATGGGAGTCAAAGTCAGCGGTCGATAGGGGGTCCTACCAGTCAGAGCCCCTTCACCTGCCTGCCTCCCTGCCCAGGACATAGAGATTTTATTTCCAGTTTGAAAAGCGAAGAGTCCAGAGCGTTTCGATGTTACTCTTTTGTTGACATCACCAATCAAAGCTAGATATATATGGCTGTATAAGGAAAAAGTGAGAAACAGATACCTATAAATAGATCTGATGAGTGCTGAGAGGCAGCAGGGAGCGGGGGCAGAGAGGGAGAGACTGTACCACAGGACCAGAAATTTTAAGACAAATTAAGATAGGCAGTTCAGTAACTTCACTCCTAGGGGAATTTGTTGGTTGGCAATGATGCCACCTACAGCAATAAATGTGAAACAAAACAACACTGTATGGAAGTAGCTCTGGACAAACAGCAAGTTTTGCTGACAATGGCAACAGATCCCTTGCACAGTTAGTAAAGAAAAAGCGTTTCCCCTAGGATCCACATATTCATTTTCATGAATCCATCTATAGCAAGAGCAAGCTCACCATGTCTCAGGATGGGATGCAGTCTGTGTTGGAGACTACTCGTGTGTGATACTGTTTTCTAGGTGATATAAAGACAACGAGCTTAATACAACTGTTACCAGAGTCGCCTTAAAGTCTCTTTAATTTCTGGTTTGCAGGAAGACAACATGACTCAAACAGTTCTTTTCTTCATTTTTCAGTGCTAACTCATGTTGGAATACCAGTTCCTTTACTTATTGACTGTTACTCAACCTCAAAAGCGTTTTGGTTTCTAATCTATGAGAGGAGAATGATGAAAAAACCGCTCTTTACAAATTTTTGTAATTCCATGTTTGTACTGTACCTAGCACAACGCATTGTACATACTACATGTGAAAGCTATTTTCTTATTAAATAATAAATTGTCTAATATTATTTATAATATTAATTATTAAATAAAACTATAATTTTAGCATCATATACACTTTGCTTAGTTTGCATAGGTATTTATTATAGAGATATAAAAATGCATATACAATTTTATATAGGCTGATTTCTATATTGCATAGTAAATATACATTTTATATACATTTTTATGCCCATGGGATATATATTCTTATATCTGGAAAAATTATCTTGGGAGTCTAATAATGGTTAAATGATTCTCTAAGTTTTTATTAAAACCGAATGGGAAAAAAGAAAAAGAAAATACTCTGTGTGTCTTTGGATATATTTTAATGTAACAGAGGCTCTCTATTGTCCTTTATTTGGAGTAGAAGGCAGAACGGTATAAGGGATGGAACATTGGGTTTTGAATCATACTGACTCATTCACTTTAATATATTGAGTATTTCTTGATTGTAAACCATCTGAAAAGGCAACAGAGGTTGGAAGACTTAGTAATGTCAGGCTTGAGCAAATCACTAAACCTCTCTTTCAGCTTCCACATTTGTAAAGTATCAATAATATAATTTATATGTCAAGATTATAGTTAAGATAAACCCATACAACCAATATAAGCAACTGGTTCATAGCAGGTGCTCAGCAAATAACTTATTTCCCCATTGGAAGCTTGTTTGTGTTCCAGCTCCATAAACCCTGATTCACCTGGACAAAATGTCTGGGCGCAGGCGAGGGATAAGTTTAAGTAAATAGACCATGTGTTCATGGAGGAGCAACCTTGGAGAGCAGCAACCCCAGCACCTGAAGAGGAAACACCCGAGACTTCAGGTGGCATGGGGAGAGAGGGATGATTAATATTCAGCACCACAGCCTGAAAAAACAATCACCTGGTTCACCTGAGTCAAGCAGCAGATGCGGCTGAAAATCTGACTCACTGCAGTGTTTGTCTTCCCCATCTTGGTCCTACAAAAACATAAAAGCCATGTGGGCACATCTTGGTGTATTGTGCCTTATACCATCAGACACAGCTCATGAAGGCAGACTGCCCTTGTGCATGTACAGACACAAAGACTGGGACAACCTTATTTCATTTGGACTGATACAAACTCATGTTTCTGCTGGCCCCAAATTGGCCTTGGGTAATGCTATGCATGGCTATCGAAGCTGCAAATATTTGGTGATTCGTTCATGTGAGCTTAAGCCAATCAATGTAATACTGACCCAAAGCAAGATCAACGACAAATCCCAAACTGGAGTAATCTGTGCCCTCACTGAGACAGCACAAGCCCTAGAAGCTCAGCAACCCTTGTATAGGTTGTAATAAACAATCAATAGACTACATCCTAGTTGAACAAGGAGGAGAATATATGGTCACCAATACTTCCTGTTGTGTCTGGATCAATACAGAGCAAGTGGAACAGTGCATATGTACTATGAAAAAAGAAGTGCAAATGTTTATGTGAAATAAGACCCACTACTCCCCTTGGGGATTAGCCTCAAGTACTAAGGAGGGTAAGTCCAGGATCCTGGGGTGCATGGCTAAGGTCAATAATGCTGACTGGCCTTATCTTACTAATTGAAATTCTATTTATAATGGCACTAATCAAGATTAGCATGAGACAAATCGAACAGCGTTGGACCTAGCCACCATCAGAGGATCAAATCCAAGTCTCAGAGTAGTGGCCTTGTATTAGATTTTGCTGTGGCAAATGATGACAAACAGTGGTTTAAGCAAAATAAATTTATCTTAGGATTATGGAGGTTGGAGGTCTGGCATACCTCTCATTTGGCTAAAATTGCATTTTTTTATAGGCTCTAGGGGAGATTTGCTTCTTTGATCATTCAAGTTGTTAGAAGTTAGTCCCTTGAAGTTGTAAAACTAAGGTCCTCATTTCCTTGCTGGCTGTCAGTCAAGAGCCTTTTTCAGCTTCTAGAAGCATCCTGAAATCCTAAACTCATCCCCACTCTCTCCGTCTTCAAAGCCAGCAACCGTCTTCACACAGCAATAGCAGATCAAGTCCTTCTTATTCTGCATCTCAGTGACCAACTCTTCTGCCCTGCTTATCTACATTTAAGGACCCTTGTGATTATACTGGCCCCATGAAGATAGTCTCCCTATTTAATGTCAACTAATTAGAGGCTTTAATTCCACCTGTGAATTCCTTTCATCATATAAAGTAACACATTCACAGGTTCCAATGACTAAGGTGTGGATATCTTTGGGAGCCATTATTCTATTATAGGCACACACACTTCTAATAAGTGCCACCTTGTTCATTTTCTTTTTAAAGTAAGGTTTGTTTTCAGGCTGTATTCCAGTAAAAATAACTCTTTGCATTGCTATGGTAAAGTGGAAAATAATGACGTTAGTGGAGAATGTTTGGAATAAAGAGACAAAGACATAGAGCAAAATGTAGCACTTCTTAGGTAAATAAATAATCTGCAAGTATTTTGCAGAGGATGTTAGAAGCAAACATCCAAAATAACAATTCGATGCAGGCTTGATAATTAAAGAAACCGAGCTCTTTCCTTAGCATACACCAAGAATAATCTGACTTGATGGATAAAGTCCTTAATACAAGATAGAAGGGTACTTTAATCCCAGCACAAGTAAATTTGTAGAGAGAGAAATAACAAAATCTAAAGATAAAGCCACTAGAAAAGGTCACAACACGACACTTCCCTTAGCTACACTACCTCAGTGTAACAGCCAGATCCTTCCCGAGAAGTAGTCTGGAGGTTGATTTAGAAGATCACATGACTCTTTTCTCTGTTTCTTCCCTGTCATTTCCACAGCACATGAACTTTTGCTGAGTGTGGCAGCTCCCCAGGCTCACCAGCAATCATCGAATCCTGGACATTCTATCACCACCCAGGGTACTGTAAGGCAGTGGACGCAGATTGGAGAGCCCCAGAACCTGTTCACTTCCAAGTGTCTCTTCCTTGGAGCCAGGGCTCTCCTTCCACCCTGAGACACTTAAAATGGTGTCGAAAAAAAAAAAAAAAAAAAAAAGAAAGAAAGAAAGGAAGAAAGAGGGATAGTGATTTGTGAACAATGGGAGGTTGACACACAATTCTGCTGTATCTGGATCCCTGATTCCAGAAAAAATAATTATTTCAAAATCCCTGACTGTGCCATCCCCTTGCTTCCTGCTGGTTTCAGATGAAGAGAAATATTCCACCTGGCCTGGGAAGCCGGCTGAGGCCAGCGCCTCTGCCCTCCCAGGCTCAGCCTCACCACGTCTGCACTCGCTCTTCTCTCCAAACATGCAGAGCTCCACTCAGGACCTTGGGCCCCCACTGATCACAAGGAAGGCCCCTCCCTAATTCAGCCCATTCAGGATGCAATGCTCTTGCATCACTCTGTTCCAGGTATCCATGTCCTCTCATGTCTCTGATCTCAGTCTGAATCATCATTTCCTGGAAGGAAGCAATGCTGTGAATCTACTAATCTGTAGCATTGAACAGAGTCACCACTGCCAGCTTATTTGCTGATGATTTGATTGGTTGTAGTCCTCTCCACTTGACTGTAACCCTCCCCTCATGGGGACAGCAGTTACATTGCATATTTTGCCAGCATTATAGCC
This sequence comes from Indri indri, assembly GCA_004363605.1. Lineage (NCBI taxonomy): Eukaryota > Metazoa > Chordata > Mammalia > Primates > Indriidae > Indri > Indri indri. The sequence continues at coordinate 28,894 of RJWJ010007648.1, read as the reverse complement.
CCTATCTACACTGTGTGTGCCTGAAACATTCCTCCACAGCTGTTCTAGCTTCCTTCTAGTGTTCCCTACTGTAATGCTGAACATCTACATTTCCCCAAACCTCCTGTAACTAGAGCTCCAGATAAGAGACAGCTCCAGATGCTGGAAAAGAGATGCACTCAGGCAAGGCCTGGATTGGGAACAGATTGGAGTAGAAAGAGGCAACAGGAGTCATAGGGCTGGCAGGCCTAGTTCTGTGGGAAACTTCCTCATCCCCAGGTCGTAGCTAAGGTGGAGTCATCATGGAGCCAGCAGATGGAACGGTGGCATCCTGAGCCCTGTATCTTCCTGCTATTTCCCAGAGGGTACCCATTCTTCAGGCCCACTTGAGGTAGTCCACTGGAAGTCATGCCAATATGCCCAATGAGGACTTGGTTCCCTCAGGCCTTCCAAATCATCTAATTCCTGGTATTTTATACGTTTCTGTCATATATCTATGCTCTGTTTTCTGCAACTAAACTCTGAGTGATTCAGTGTTAAGGAAATATTTGTTGAATACATTAATAAACAAATGAAAGAGTAGATGCTACCTGAATTTACATGAAATTTCTTCTACCTGCAATAGATAAGATGAGATAAATTGCACGTTTTATAAAATTATGTCTTATTCTTCATTTGTTCATATGGTAGAAATTCATGGGAAACAAGTAAGGAGATGGACTGCAACATTGCAAACTCATATTGCCTGTACATCATAGGAAAAAATGAAAATCATTTTACTTCAGTTTGAAAAAAAAACCTTTATCCATACTTCCTTTACAACTTCTAAAGCTAAAAACTGACTGAAATTGATTTTTTAAAATGGACTACATGCCTAATAAGCAAAATGTGGACAAGACAAATCTAATACAAAGAAGAATGAGAGAGGCATTACTCATACAGTACAAGTTAGGCTAAAAAGTAATAACTCATTCAAATAAAACTAGAAAACAGTGAGACTCAACTAATTCTATGGAGAAAAGGACAAATCTGGGTTTTAAAAATTTATGAATTCAAATTTTGTGTCTTTTTTTCCTATATTGTATGTACAGCCAAAGGGCAAAGTATAATTATGAGATATTCATTAATATGAGTAAAAAACACTTCAACTATTAATACATCCACCCAAATTGTGCCAAATAAACCTTTTATTTGGAAAAAAACTGAATTAATTGTGTCTGGCATAAGGTAAGGTAGAATAATTAATTTTAACTGGCTTAAGGTAGAATTCTTGCAATACAGACTCAGCCAGTTAACTATTTGTCCATATGCTACACTCTCCACACCTGCCTCACCTTGGCTTGGTAGACTTCTCACATTTCACTGCTCTTCCCAGACACCGTCAAGGACAATGCCCCTAAACAGCCACCAACTTGCCTTCAGTGCAAAGAGAACCAGAGTTTCAAATATGAGAGCAGCAGTTTGGAAAATATATTTTATTTGTAATACCTATTTAAATATAGCTAGAAAACATATAAAATATCCTTGAAAATATATCATCTGAGATTGCCATTAATAAAAGATATGCATCACAATCATTGTCCTCTCTAAAGTTGTACAAACACACACACACCACACACTATTTAATAATGCCAAATCAGAAATACAGTGACAACCCATCATGGATGGGTTCTTAAAAACTATGACTTAATTGAAACAAAGTATAATGAAACCAATTTTACCATAGGCTCATTGATATAAACAAGCATTAAGTTCCTATAGCATATTTCTGGCCACAAAAACATCACCAAACTGCTAAATAAAGACCCAAAACATTTCAAATATTAAACACTAAAATAAATATGATCTATACACACATTTAACAAAGATTAATGAAAACAAGAAAGATAATTACCCAATTTTTGATGAATCGGTTAGTGACAGTGGTCATAATGGTGGGGGGTTAAATCAAGGAATAAATGTTTGCAAAGTGGAAATTGTAAAGAGCACCTCCTGCTACCATGCAGTTTGGAAACAATCACAAATACAGCGGGCTTGCTGAGCACTTTTGTACGTCATAGTTTATTGCGGTGCACCTACATGCTTACCCTATAGTTTATGAATTTTTATTTTACAATAATTTGTGTTCGTTAATTCGTTTCCCAACTGTCTTATTCCAGTTCAGAGTTGTGGGTGGCTGGAGCCTATCCTAACAGCTCAGGGTACAAGGTGGGAACCAACAAACACTGGCCAGGACGCCCTTCCCTTAGAGGGAACCCTCACATACTCACCAGCACTCACTCAGACCGAGACGGTTTAGGCAAACCCATAAACCTAATGTGCACAGCTTCGGGATGTAGGGGAGAAACCTGTGTAGACGAGGGGAGAGTATGCAAACTCCACACAGCGACCCTGTCCAGGAATCAATTTTTTTCCCATCAACAGTATAACAACATGACATTATTGGAGGACCTGTTATAACCTAAAATCATTTATAATTATTGCAAAAGGTATAATAATTTATATTGAGGACATTGGTGTTGACTTGTGGTTTTCCAAATTTTATTGCTCATAAAAATCACCTATGTATTTGTTTTAAAACATACATACTCCTGGGTGCCAAGTTACATCCCTACTAATTCAGAATTTTAATTTTAGAAAGCTCCCTATCTGGTAGAGATAGGACTATAATCTGACTTTTAAAAACACCACTGCAGGAGATAAGAATATCTAATGAAAGTACACCGTCTCTATTTAAATTCATTCTTCTACTGGAAGCACATAGAGTAATATGATTTCAGAATAATAGAAGAGGAACTGAATGTGAAATATAAATGTGATTTATAATTACACTTTCTTTAACTTTATTGACTTCCTATTCACCTTGCGTTAAAGTAGAACCACCCTCACACACACACAAAGGAGCCATGTAACAGAAAATTAAATCAAAGTTGGTTAAAAAGCAAAGAGATGAATCTTGCTAGTTACTGATATATTGATGCTTCCTCTCCTCTGTTTTCCTATAATTTAGAGAGAATTAGAAAGGCTGCCAAATGCTGTGGGTATTTAAATACCATTAAAGTAAGCATAATAAAATGAAGGGGAAACAGAAAGCAATGGCCAGTAGCAGAGAAATAGGAAATGAAAAATCTCTCAATTATGTCAAGAACATATTAAATTCAACCTGTGAATTAAAAAGAAATAAATACAGCAAGTGGAAAGAGTACACTAAGCTGTATCAGAAGCCAATAGCCATTTTAATAAAAATAAACTGAAATTCCAAGGAAATATTACACTGTACTCACAAACCCAAATTAGTGACATTTATCTAAATTCCATAGATCAATTTTGGAAAGCATAATAGGATTGTGGAATTTTGGGGTTGGAGAGATCTCAGCTATTTATTCCAAACTCTTCTTTCAAAAATTATGAAACTGAAGTGCATTACAGAATGTTCCTTGGCCAAAATCACTCAAATATCAAGTATGGATCTATGATAAGAGCTTCATTCTTTTGTTTTCCAGCCTCTGGTCCCATTTCCCTGTTACATATGAGTTAAAAACATTTACAGTTTATCACTTTTATTGGATGATAAAACAACCAAAACAATGGTTGAAAAGAGTGTATACTAACAGCACATTCAAGACACTGTCATCATATAAATAAGTTCATAGCAAGTATAAAAGCTAGATTAATAGTTTTCAATTTCTATATGGTGACAGATTCCAACTGAAGTGCTTGTTAAAACAGATTTCTAGGCCCCACACCTAAAGTTCCTGATTCAGTAGGTCAAGGATGAAGCCTGGGAATCTGCATTTGCTGATGCTGCTGGTTTAGACACCACATTTTGAGAACCAGGGGGCTAGATTGGTGGGTGAGTGAAAAGCATTAAACAGAGCTTAAATGCTTTAATATATGTTTTCCTTTATATCTAATTGTCTAAAGCAGTAGTTAGGGAATAGTGTTTCACTGATTATCAAAATATAATACTTTAATAAAGGTTTATTTTTAATAAAATCAGTTATTTGCTGCTTTTTTCTAATCTAGAGCTGCCACTGTATAGGACTAACTTAACTTGTAGAAGTTCTTCTCTGCAGGACCAAATTGCAAAATTGAACTTAATCAAGTAGACACGTGAAGTAAGTAAATGAGATCAATGGACTGCTTTGTGCATGCAAACAAAAATATGGTGAGTTTGGTTTATGTCATACTATTGTTCTCATAGAGATTTATGAAATATTTTTTGAGTTCAGTAACAGTTTTCACAAAACCAAAATTGTATTAAGTTAATATTACTATATAAGTTTATGCTGACATTTTGGTTCTTAGGGTTAATTTTCATTTTTCATCTTCAAAATCTCAAAATCTTAGCCATTGTTTCTCATGCCACAGTGCCCATCTTGGCTCAAAGTGAACGTAATGCCTGAAGAAGAAAGGGTTTTGAGGACGCCAAAGACAGCACTAAAAACAACATAATTTGGATGAAGAGACCATTGTTAACTTCATGTGTTGTTTTCAAAATTCTTGAAATTTTAGTACTAAGCTTTAATTATTTCTACAGTGGAACTGGTCTTGTTTTCGTACTTTACTTCTAGGTAGAAGGCAACTTGGTTTTTTGGGAGCCATGTATTCCATGTGCCTTCAGCATACACCCCTACTTAGGTCTATCAGTCCAGACACTCCTCATGGCCCATGGTCATCTTATATTTTCTGTGGTCATTCCTAAAACTTTATAACTTTGGGGGGCAATATAAGATTACATCATTCTGTCATGCCTTAATAGGTCTTGTTACCAGGATGAACTAGATCTTGGGCAAGTTAATTTAATTCTAGTCAAATGTCTGCCAATTCCACTGTACTATCTAAAGATCCTAAGGAGGGTTACTGTTCATTTCCATTTCCCTATCTTTTAAATAAAACATTTTATAGAAAATAATCTACTTACCAGCGTCCCCTCAAGGACTTTTTTTCTGGGATTTCTGCAATTAGGTCTTATTTAATAAAGAAAAAAACCCCAGACATTATATTTTGTAGACTTTGAGTCAGAGTTTTTTCATCCACAATGTTATTTCCTATTGAAAACAATAATTGGTGACATCCCTTTATTGGCAAAATCATTTGAGATGCCTCCACATGTAACATTTACTCAAGTATATGTGCTTTTACCTTTCGAATGAAAATGTGTTAAAATACTTCTTAGTAGAATCTGACTCCATAATAAACAATCTGTTTTGGTAATACTATACAGAAATGATTAGACTAGTAAATCTAGAACTTTCTTTAATATCTGGAAAAAAATAGAAACTGTTATGAAAGGAAAATAGTAGTTTAGGATCTTTTTAAAAAGAGCTTTTGAAAACAGATCCCATGATGTATTCCTACATCAACTAATTGCTTTAATTTTTCTTTTGTTCATCTTTCCTTATTTGTTGATGTTCTTATTGTTACAATTAATGTTGACAATTTAATTTCATATAAATCATGCACAGAAAACAATAAAAATAACAAATTTCTCATTAAATTAGAAAGGATATTTTTTATTGAAGTTTTTATTCTATTTTCATAATAAAACACCATGGCCCCAAGAAAATTTTTTTTTCTAGTATGGCAGTCAATGTGTTAACTAATTTCTATTTTACAACAGCAAAAATGTATGTGATTATTGTTTATTCCTAAATTAACTAATGATTTTATGAGTAAAAGTAGGATTTGGAAGAAAAATAATAAACAGGGAAAACAACCAATCCATAAGTTTGCCCGCTAAACCACTGAAGGAAAATAAAATATTTCTGAAGCCAAAGTTACTAAAGAAAATAAACACAATGCCATTCCCTGAATCTGGACCACTGTCAGTAATGCAGATTCACTAGGAATTGACTTTGATGGCCTTTCAACTTTTAGATTAATTCATCATTTTCCTGAGACACATCAATTACTGCCCTGTCACAATAACTTTCTGTATGCAACCTGAATAATGAAGGGATTCCATTGCCAGAATGATTTAGGAAAACGAGCTTCCAAAATACTTAAACAGAGGCGTGCTGACTGCTTCAAGGGACTTTACCCAAAAGAACATAGCCACTTTTCCCAGGAACTTTTCATTTGAAAAAGTATTGTTTGCAATAGGAAATACATAGCCTGCATATCAACAGAAGAATTAAGTCATTACAAACAAGAATCTGTGCCATATGTTGGGTGAAGCAAATCAGCATTTATATGGCAGGTATCATATAAAAAATAATGGCTGGGAATTGCAATTCTACTTTTCTCTGTTATTGCAAAATCAGGACTTGTCTTGATAAATATTAAGGTTTGTGTGTTTATTCTCTTTGGTTATCATGTCTTTTCCCTGTATAGTGGGTACAAACACCACTTTTCATTTCCCTTCTGCCCAGTTGTCTTCTCATATCTTTTCTCTGTCTTCCTGAACATTCAAAGACATGAACCAAAAAGAGAAAAGGGAAGGGTAAGAGCATAAGAAAGGTTCAAGATCAGCAAGGTACCTACAGTGATTTTTCTTTTTCCCAAACCCCGGAGAAGATGTTTTTTTCTTTAACTTAAGGATTACCCTTTTTCCTTGAAACTCCTTTCTATCTGTGCCTCCCTTGTATGTTAATAGTAGATACCTCTTCCTACTGACTTCTAGCATCTAGTTTTCTATCAATGCTTCTATGAAAACTAATAATTCATTAATTTTCTAATATTATGACTCATGCGGACAAATTATTGCTTATATTATACTACATGTCCCTCCATTCTTTTTTTTTTTTTTACATTCATTCCTTTCATTAATGTTTTTGAAGGCCTAGTATGAGAAAGGAAGCATACTAGGTTGTAGGATCTATCAGTTAGCAAAAGAGAAGCAATCCCTCATCAATCTCCTAGTCGCATACATAGAGTTACTAAACAAATGATCTCACTAACAACTAAGCAATTGCAAAAATTGCAAGAGCTATTTGATACAGTCAGGTAGATCAGGAAAAGCTTTTCTAAAGAATTAAAAGAGTTAAAGTCTAAAAAATAAAAGAGAACTGGAGAGGACTGTAGCAGGCTTCAAGAGAATGGTGCCACCAGGTATTCTCTTAGTTTTGAGCTTCATTAACTTTAGGCTGTTCTCACTAAACACTTTTAAAATAGTTTAAGATCGATTATAATCATTATTTTAATTTTAATTTTTAATATAAATATCATAAATTATTTCCCATTTTTCATTCATTTATTTCACCCATATTAGAGGAGATGCACTATATTAGATATTCTTTTCAGGGTTAAAAATTCACTTACACCTTTTAATCTTAGTGTAAAACTTTCTTTATTTTGACTCATGTTTAAAAAAACTCTCCTGAACCAAATATTATGTAAAATGACTAACAAAAAACAGAAGTCCTTCAAATAGTATAATAATATAATATTATAACTAGTTCTAGATAATGAATCTTAGATAAAATAACATGGTTGCATTGTATACAACTGTTTAACTTAAAATCTAGTGGTTTATTATTATTATTTTTTTGCTTATTCTAAATAGATGATGATGTAATATATAATCCCTGAATAGGACTATCGCCTATCATCAGAATGTTTATTTTTAATCTCAATAAAATTCAGACCTTTGACATAGTTTCTGTTTATGATTAATATTTAATATACTTTAAATGATTATTAAATATGTCCCTCTCTCCACAAAAGCTAAGTACAAATATTAATGTCAGCTAAACTCAGAATTACTTTTGTGTCTAGTGGGTTGATTTCAAACGAAAACTTCTAATACTCTAATTTTTTACTGCTCTATTTTTTCAAACCATAATTTTTTTAGTTTTGAATGGTAATGCTAGGTAATTCGGATTTTTTTTCCAAAAAACAAGAGGGCCATTTGAGAAATGTCTACTGATCAGTTGCATTTTAAAGACTAACCAATTATGCCCTCAAATTGTGCTGAAATCTTCAGCAGAAATATAGCATAAGCATCTACATATTTCATGTTAAAAATGATGTTTCATGGTTCATCAACTTACTGTTATTCAACATGTGTTTGTTGTACCCCTGCTATATACACAAAAATGGCAATGAAGTCCCCAAAATTAGTAAGACAGAATTGGTTGCATAAAGCGAACTAAGATAAGTAAAGAGACTCTGGTATAATCATTGACAGGGAAATCTTGCTGAAGAACAGAGAAAGTGAGGCTTTGCTGACTGTTGTAAAATGATTACCATTGCTTAGTGTAGACTGTCTAGACCATATTATAACCCAAGTGGAAGATTCATCCCAGCAGGTTCTGTGTGGCCAGAAAAATATGAATGCTTTCTGGGCACTGCTCTTTAGCTGGGCAGAGGTGCTGTTGTCATTCATCACTCTGTACCTGGCCCTGTCACATTTTTCTTCTTGGTCCCTTCCATACATTTATGCCCAGGAACCCCAAACTATGACTCAGGAGCCACATCCAGCAATAGACCTTTTGTGTACCACCATGAGCTAAAAATATTTTCTACATTTTTGAAGGCTTATAAAATTTTTAAATGTTCAACAGAGACGTGGGGTTTAAAATAGCTGAATATGTTTACAATCTTGACCTTTACAGAAAAAGTTTGACTGCCCCTAATCTAAAATAACACTCTCCAAGTGTTTATTGATGTATTCATATGTAAAGAGTTATTAAGCATGCACACCGAATAATTTATATTGTCAGGGAAAATTGGGAAAGACTTTGAAAGGATCAGCAGATATTCCTGGTAGTTGTGTCTAGCACATTACTACAGGTTAGATTATCTGAATCTGTCGGATCCTACAACTTTTAATATCTTTAAGCTATTTTATACACAACTCTGTAATTTGTAGATAATCCATAGCAATATAAATGATTCTTGTCAACACACAGGTGGGAGAATTTCATCTGGTGACAATGTAATTTATTTTCCTATCCACTGTAGAAGAGCCGGTTTTGCATCTACTAAGGACATTCATTTCAACGTTCCTTGGTGCCTCATTGTCTCATATTTATATTTTCCTTTGAACTGGCTGTGATATCTTACTGGTTTCTTCATTAATTAATGGGTTAAATAAAATAGTTAACATGTGTTCATTTTATGTTCGCATAAAGTTATGAGTTTACCCATTTTAAATGACCTTCTAAAATATACTAACTTAATTATGTTATATAGATATGCTATTCTACTAATATATCTTATAAACTATAAGGTGGATTTTCTAACAGCAATAGCTAAAAATATATTAGTAGTTTCCACACTGCAGTGTGATATGTACATCCTACTTTTGATAACACTATAATTTTTAATACACTTAGATTTTTTAGCCACCTTGGTCTTGTAAAAGAAAACTAAAAACGTTTTATAGCAAATAGTTCAGATTATTGAATCCAAATTTTCTGAGTGTATTGAAAATGTTTTTTAAAATATCTAATCATATTAATTATTCCAATATTTATATATCTGCATATTCATAAGTACAGGTGGATTTTTAATAAAAAGATGGATAAAAAAGGGTAGATGAAAATATGCATTCTAATCATCAAGCATAACCAATATAATTTACTCTTGGCTGTAGAATCAGTTTCAAATGTAGCTTCATTTCTCCTCCTTAAAACATACACTTTGATTTGCTGATGTTTTCACAAAGCTAGTTCTCAAACATCTTTTCCATCATTTAAAATTCAGGCTTCAGTCTGAGAAGAGCACTCAGTGCTGCCACTGAAGTTCTCTTGTCTGATGTCGTTTTGTCAGTTATGCTGATGCCATGGAACCATGGAACAGTGCCACTATTTTCAAAAGCATCAAAAAATAGAAAGATTTGCATGCAGAGGTTGTTCTAGAAAAATCTATGATAGTGGTTTATGCTTTAAAAATAGTTACCATAGAGTGGTAATTTTCCAATCTGTCCACAAAAAGTTCAAGCGTACTGCTGAATTTTTTTTAAGTTGTAAAAGATTCATGTGCACATATCCCTGAACATAGTATATAAAAGCAAATACTAGGTGGAGATTCATGTTATTAGATCACTCATGTGAAGGATATTCTTTGTTTTTGGATTCATAGTGCAATTTAAAATTGAAAGCCATTTTCTTTAAAAATGTATTCCCTAAATCTCTAAAGTCAAAAAAGCAAATGCAAAACCATGTGAAAAGTCTTCCCTCCTTGAATTAATAGGGATTTATACAAATATTATTGAACAAGAACATTATTAAAACTCAAGATATTTTAAAATCTATTGATGTGGGGATCTCTATGAGTAGCAGGTAGTTTTGTGTCGGCCATAACAGATGATAAATATGATTTGATGCAAATGCCATGTGGTAAGAGGTCTCACATTTCTTTTAGAGTCTAATAATTGTGGGGTGTTTGCAGCACCATCCTTTACCACCCATTTCCACTGCCTCAGTCCTATATGGGTTGTCTATACATATATAAACACCATACTCATATATGGTACTTATATACATATATATGTGGTACTCTTATGTGGTAATATATTTATTTGGTAGTCATATATGGTACCTAAATACAAATATAGACACAATATTCACATATGGTACCTATATACAAATATATATGTATGTGGTACTCAAATATGAGACTTACATACATATATATGTGGTATTCACATATTGTACCTATGTACATATGTATATCTGGTAGTCATATATAGTACCTACATACATATACATGTAGTATTCATATATGTATACATGGTACTCATTCATACATGGTATTTATATATAAATAGACATGATACTTGTATACGCATAAATTAATCCTTATTGAAGTAATGTTAAAACTACAGTATTGTTTTGTTATGAACAAATCTACCTTATTCCCTGGCCTTTGACATGTTCTATACACAGCACTGATTCATTTGGCATTTGAGGGCATCAGAATCTTGACATTTTGAGATTCTGTGAGGGTCTCTGTTGCACCAAGGGTTTTGATCTACAGCTGTTCCATAATAAGTAATTATTTGGGTTTCAGTAGTGAGTCTGAATTATTAAAGAAGGTAAAAATCACCAACACTACCCCCACCATCAAAATATGACTTTTACTTAAAGAATCCTATAGTCTTCTACGCAATAAGCATACCTCCTATTTGGTCAGACCTTCCAGAATTGTCCCACTTTCCAAGTTCTGCCTAGTGGTAGGCTGAAGAACTACATTGGTCTCAAAGAGCCCAGGTCTGGTCTCAGTGTGCCCTGATGACAGGTCATACCAATTGGTACGTATGCCAGCTCCAAACAGGCCCAAATCAACCCTCACTTTTCCTGACATACTTTATGACATTTTAATTTAACTGGAAAAGTATCAAAATTAAATAAAGTGAAATGCTTCTTCGTTGTTGTTCCCATTCCACTTCATTCTTAGCAATCATCATAATGTTTTATTGTTAATAATGTATGTGTTTGTCTTCCTATACAGACTCTAAGCCCATGCTGGGCAGGAATAATGATTCTTTAATCTTCTCATTACTATCATCTAGATCCATGACTGATGCAGAGAATAACATAAATAAATACTTGTCTTGTTCAAATGAATCAAATAGAAATCAAACTGGATTCCATAATTGAGGTAATTCTGTGCTTTTAGATGTAGAAATCTCCAAAAAAATGTTCTATGGGTTTATCAGTTGTATTTATGTCAGAAGCAAACACACTATTATAGATGGTTTATGAATCTGTATAATAGGAAATTATGATCACTGACTATAACATTTAACTTTAGATATTTTCATTGCCAAGTCATGAAACACTAATGCAATTAATCTTACATTTGCAACAAATCCCTAGAATCACAAAATAATAAAGTGATATGGAATTCAATTTTTCTGTCCATTTAGCTTCTAGAGCTCATATGAGTATAAATGACTTATATAACTAAAAATATGTACTTACGAAATCTACTTTTTCAAACTGTTACAGGAATTGAGTGAAAAATAGAATTGTGCATTAAGATGCTATATATACTTCAATGGAAAAAAGTAGAAAGATGTATACATTTTGCAGTGTACTGACACTTAACCACACAAATTATAAGTCATCCAGTAAAAACACATTTAAGAATCTGTAAACTATTTATAAAAATAAAATTCCATCTATAGCATTAACTATGGCTTGAGAATAAGACACATGCAAAACAGCCTAAATTTCCCAAAATCAAATTTTGAATTTAATCCTGTTTTAACAAATGCCATTGCCTGTAAAAGCTGTTTGAAAAAAATGATGCATTTAGTAGACTCAAAAATAATTGTTCTGAGACTAAATAAAAAAGAACCAGAAGACAATGAGCCTTGGCTGAATTTGAATGTTTACACTGATACTTACCACAGCTACCAACAAATGCTTATTGTATAGATGCTCAAATTAATGGAAAAATATGTTTATTGAAAATCAGATCAATTGCTTGGAAAATGCTGAGACAGAGCTATAACAGGAAACAAAAACCACAAAGGTCTCTTTCTTACCTTATTTTTTTTTCCTTCCCTTTGGAAATATTGAAACTGGACATTTGTCATATTCTAACATGTTTACCCCAAATTTGACACATTTTGTTTCAGATGCATGAACAACATTATTTTGCATCACAGAGCAAGCTCTACCAGTTATTAGACAGCACAAGAGGAAATATTTAGATTTGGAGGTGTGTGAAAGTGAAGGGAGCATCTGCCTAGATGCTGGGTAGGGAATACACAGTTAGAGAACATGTGGTCCAAGGAGAAACCATACCTTGTTTTTCTCTTGTAGATCAATTTGTGAAATCTTGAAATCGGGCTCTTGAGAGTTTGCACACAATCCATTTTTCCTATCCAGGAGCTCTTCCATTTCTTTTACCCGGATCTTGAGCCTTCTATTTTCTCTCTCCAGACCTTGTTTCTCTGTTTCAAGTATTTCCCTCTTGTCCCACTCCAAGGCATTTTCAGCCTGCAATCTCTCTAGCTAAACACAGAAAATACAAAAAATAGAAAAAAAGCAGCATGTAGCATTCGTAATTCCTCAAAGGTAAGGCATCCAGCACACAGGCCCCATTAAGCAAGGCTCATGGAAATATCCATTTATATAATTATAAAATTATAAAATTGTTTGAAAACTTCAGAACAACACAAAAGTTCTAAGACCAGAACATACCCTAGGTAAATATAACTTTCCTCTTGGTTCATGTAACTATCTCTATAACCATGTGGACAATATTAGCCAAATAAATGCGTAGGTGCAAAACTGCTAATTTTTTGGCAGTAATACCCACTCTCAACTGATGAACATGTATCAGTTGAAAAGACACAAAATCATTTCTAGGGAAATTTTGATTGGTTATGGTTCATTTATTCACTCCCTTGTTTATCTGGGTAAGAAAAAAATATATATATATGTATATATTTCTTTGTCTTTCAGGTTCTAAGTACTGTGCACTATGCTAGCACTATGAGTAAAGACAAGTGAATGCAATAGCATGTAATACATACCATGATCACACTATTATAAAATATAGTCAAATGTACAGGAGTGAGAGGCCAATTTGATTTTCAGGGAGCAGAGGTTGGTGAATCATGTCCCATAGGCCAAAATTGGCCTGCCTATTTTGGTATGTCCCATAATAAATGGTTTTCACTTTTTAATGGTTAGAAGAAATCAAAGGAAGAATATTCTTTTGGGCACATTAACATTATATAAAATTCAAATTTGAACACCATAAATAAAGTTGTATTGGAACACAGTCATGCTTATTTGCTCACATGTTGTCTATGACTGCTTTCACACACAATGGCTGAGTTATGCAGTTGAGACAGAGACCATATGTCTAGCAAAGCCTAAAATATTTACTACGTGGCCCCTTACAAGAAGAGTTTGCTGACCTCTGCCCTCATTATTTTAACTTTTTTTATATTTCATGTTTAAAAAGGCAATATTGAGTATATTTATTTACTGCAATTTTATTACATCTGAATATTTGCTCATTATTATAATGAGGTTAAATTATATTTGCCTGCTATGATTTTCTTTATTGTTCTGGATATTGTTGGTAGAAATGATTAGTCACTTTTTAGCTCTATAATAAATTCTATTTCAGAGCTATGAATTCTAATCCTGACTTCACCATTTATTCTCTGGATAAGTTTAGTTGGGTAACTTCATCCTCTCATAAATGTGGACAATTTGTTCTCTAATCTGATAGGGTTTTTGAGAAGTGAAATTAATCGAATTAATTGGAAAGTACTTTCCATAGCAAGGTACTAGTTAGAGGAAAAATATTGAGGTGGTATAAATTTCAGAAAAAAAGTTACATATGTATTTCTCTCATGTATTTGGGCATATATATATACACACACACATGTTAATGTATTTATTGCACAAATCTGTACAGGGAAGCAAGTTTTCACAATAGAAAAACTATCAGAATATAGTTTTGGTTCCTTCAGTTACTCATTGGCTAATTCTGAAGAAGACACTTATTTTTTTATGTTGCTAAGTTTTCTTAATAGTAAAATTAGTATGAGAATACCAGCCCCACCAAATTTGTGGTATTGTAAAGACTGAATGAGACTAACTATTCACAATGCTTTGTAAACTATATAAGATGATTAAAATATAAGACATTTGAAAACTATTTGTTAAGGATAAAAACTGTAAATTACTTCTTTTTACATTATTGGTTTTAAATGGCTTGATTGCAATGTATTGTATAGTATTACACTGTTATAAAGTATGTGTCTGGGACATTTTAAATTCTAAAAAAGTTGCAACACAGTCGACATTAAGAAAAATATTGGGCTTCAATGTTATCCTTTGAAATTAATTTTGATATGAAAGTCTAAAAACTGCTTTTTCATATCCATATAATTGTACCATTATTGTAGAAAATGTTCTGTTCCCGAATCTAAGAGATGTTCTGGCTTCTAAACTGCAGGAAACCAAAATTACATTCTTGGCATTAGACCTCATTTACCAACAAAATGTAATAAACTAAGGGATCAAATATTAGATGATGTGGTTTGACATTTGGGGTGCCTGTTTGGGGATATAAGGTGAAAATAGTATTTCACAGTCTAATTTAGAACATTACATTACTTTCATTGTTAAGATTAATGCTTAAACTTTCTGTCATTGTATCACTCATCAGAATGAAAATAATAAAGTTGCAACAAAAAGTCAGCAACTTAGTGATGAAAAATTATTTTTAGGAGAGTAAATATATGTTTGGACACAGACAAATATGATGCTATGTCAAGGCTTTGTAAATTTGTAGGGTTTAAAAGAAATTGCTAAAATTAAATAAATTGATTGAAAACCTTATAACAGATAATGGGTAGGACTAAAGTTTTAAATAAGTAGTAGATGGTATGAATGGATAAGTGCTAAATCTTACATTTTTTCATTTTCAGTAAACTTTTATTAAAGTATAACGTGCGCAAATAATGTGTCGAGTTTAAAGAATTTTCGCAAACTAACCCTACGCATATAATCAGCTCCTCAATCAAAACCACAGAAATATCTTCTCATTTACTATTCGTCCCTCTCTTCCTATCTCCTCCCTCAAGTGTAACCACTATCCTCAATTCTAACACCACATTCAATAAATGGTGCTGGGAAAACTGCGTAGCCACATATAGAACAGCAGGAAGCTTTGTTGTTTCCCCGCAGTAAGAGATGGCCTCCCATACTTTCCTGAGAACCTAATGTATTCCTGGTAAAAAGCTATATAAGTGATTTCCTATCCTTACAACAATTCAGCAAGTTTAGATGTGTTATACATGAGGGAACTGGGGTTTCAAGGGTAGAAGAAACTCTCAAGGTGAGCAAGGAGTCCAAGCCATGATTCACCTGAAGTTCTGTGATCCCATTCCTGAAAGCATTCCACCCACATCAAGTTAACAAGATAGTGGTAAATGTATGTATATTCTCTTGCAATATTAACTATCACATTCTAAATCCATGGCATTGTACTCTAGCAATGGTTTTGTTTATGTTTTTGTTTGGTTTGATGGATGTTGGAGATTTTTTCCTCTTTATTCTGTCTCTCAGCAAATTAATTCAGAAGAGAGGAAATTTCTGTAGAATCACATTCAGAAGTCTGGCAACTCAAATTTAAATGTGTTCATATTATTGATGTCACACCCTGGATCTTTTAACAGTCTTTTTCTAACATGTCCTAGAATCACAAATAAGAATTTCAGGAACTCCCCACTAAATGAAAGTCTATGTCCAATCTGTCCATAGTTAAATATAGCCCAGTGATAACTTAGTCCCTCTTTGACCAAAAGTCAACAGCACAATGAATAATTTTAGTAATGTGCAATGTCACATATATTTTAGTTACTTTAATTTTATTTTAAATCTTTTGAGAATTTCTAAGAGTAAAAATTCCTTCACTATTTTGAAAGAAAATGTATGCCAATGTTATATAAGAGAGAAACCAAAATGCGTATCTCAGATTGAATGTGAAATCAAAAGCAGTGTAAGCAAATTTTTTTAAAAATGTGTGTCTATGTTTAAATAGGCCAGCGTTGTATATTAGAATGGCAAGAGAAAGGGGATATATAAAGTCTTTGCTTATGCTCTGATAGAGAAAACTTACAGACTGCAGAAGTAAAGGTGGGTATTTTAGACCCCTGATTTTGTAAAAGCCAGGCACTATCTCAAAAAATCTTAATGGTGTTACAAAATTTAATACCCAAATACTTTCTCCATTTCGATGTAGAAACCAGTAATCATCTACACATATCCTAGGAACTATTAAGATAAAGATACAAATAAACATGCTGCTTTTATCCCTAAAATATGAGAATTGTTTCATGAGTATGTTATAGTACAACTAGAGAAAAAGCCTTGAGCTAAAACTAAAACAGTAAAAAAGATGCTTTTCTGCAACTCTCCTGCCAAACATTGAAATGCTACAGTGGATTTCTTATAAACTCAGGAAAGTGTGACACTTTACAGAATTTGAGAAGTGAAACACAATGGAGCTCATAAATGTGGATCTTGTTCCAGTGATAATAGGAACCAGAGGTTTATATAAGGTATTTATAATAGGACTTAATTTTACCAAGCACTAAACTACACACTCAAGTGTACTCTATTACTAGGAAGAAACATGCAAATACAAAATACTTAACAAGATCTACGTTTGGAAAATGAATATATTATAAGAATATTGTAATTAAGCATAAGGGGTAAACACTCTATTTCCAAAATCTCTCCTAAAAAATAATTTAAAAAGTAAATAAATTCTCTTGGCACCAGAGTTGTCAGACAGGTTTTCTCAGAGATTTTGATTAATCTCACCATCAAAAAAAAAAAAAAATGAAACTGCTGACACTGTCTAAAGCACCAGAGTTGCCAGACAGGTCTTCTCAGAGATTTTGGCACCAGAGTTGCCAGACAGGTCTTCTCAGAGGTTCTGATTGCTCTCTATAAAAAAAAAACATAAAACATACTGACACTGCCTAAAGCACAGTTTTCTGCTCAACTGAGACTATGACTTGTGTTTACCCATATGTTTGTTTTTTCTAAGGAATTAACAACCATTTCACTTACAAGTTTTGTAAGTACTCTGATGGTTCAAATAAAATAGCAAGTTACACTTAATTATTAATATTGAATTGTAAAAAAGAAAGTTTACACATAATTTACAGGGAAAAATTCATGGAAAAGAGATGGTAAAGTGAATTAGAGCCACAGTGATGCTAAAAGAATGAAATCATGGCAAACATATTAATGAGCACCCCCTAACTTACTACCTTATACCTTACATTTGTGCTAAGAATGGCTTAGCATAACAATTTTATGTTTTAAATATGTTGCTTTTCTAATATCTGCTTTTTTGGAGGAGAGAATTTTGCAAAAGAGATATATTGATGAACTCTTTCAAAAAAACATAGTGAAGAATAAAAATTAGTTTTTGTTATTAATCTTACCAGAATTACACAAGAATTTTTAACATTAAAATTTGGTCATTTATAAAAAACATTAATATTATAATTGGGTCAGTTAATTCCTTTCATTCATTGTTAATATAGAATCAGCACTTTTTACTGGCTTCTCTATTCAGCAATAAGTTACAGTGACAACTCTGCTGATAGATTAATTGCCCCTGTGTGTATGACTCTGCTTTGAGGCTCATATTATGTTATTTCTTTGGACTCCCTATCATTTCCTAAATACTACTCTGTTTAGTTAGTATATATACATATATTTTTATTTGTTGTTGGCGGTGGTGGTGTATACATATGTAATTGATCTTATATCCACCAATATCTCTAAACTCTTATGAATTATATTTTGTAGATTAACTTGCACTTTTGTAAATAGATAATTACATCATCCTTTATAATTGCAATTTGTGTCTTTCTACTTCTTATAATTTTATTCATTTGTTTTCTTTTGTTGAACTGGATGGGACCTGAAATACGATGTTAAATTAAAGTGACGGCATGCTTCTAATCATCATAAAACATAAAACATTTGCTCTAAAATTTTGCTACTCTCTATCAGGTTTTAACAGTCCACTTTGATTCCTAGTGTGCTAAAGTGTTTTTCCCTATAACCATGAATTGAGTTTAAGCAAATGCTTTTTAAGCAAACTTTGACATAACCATGTAATTGATTTTTGCTTTTGCTCTGGTTAGTGTGGTGATTTACATAATGGATGGTCCAATACTTTAATATGCCTTCCATTTCTGTGACAAAGCAGTTTTTTCAAATTTACTAGATTTAGATTAATATTACTTCTATTTGATCAATATTTTTCCCACTAAATTTATGTGAGATTGACTGCAATTTTCTTTCTTATATTGTCCTTCTTTGCATGTAGTAGTAGAGTTAAACTAACACAATGGAAAAAGTTGGAAAGTTCCTCTTCTTTGGAAGATGTTCTATAAAATTGGAATTATCTACCACCAAAAGGTATAGCTTAACCATAAGCCATTCTGATCCTGGAGTTTCGTTGCAAGAAGATTTTTCATTTATTATTTTCAAGTTTAATTTATTTACTATTATAAATTCATTCAGGTTTTCTATTTGTACAAGAGTCATATTGGGTAAGTTATGTTTTTCTGGTCAATAATTCAGTTTTTGTGAGGTTTTATTTTTATTAACATCATCTCTTCAGAGTGTAATCTTATTAAATCTCTGCTTTATCTAAAGCTATGTCTCTTTTATTACTAGTATTTGCTTATTATATCTTCTTGATTAATTTGTCTAAATTTCATTTTTATTTTTTTTCAAAGAACAAACTTCTAGCTTTGCTATCTCTATGAAACTTTTTTTTTGTGTTTTGTTAATTCTTAATATCATCATTCTTTTTATCTTTCTACATGGTTTGGATTTTTTCTGTTACCCTTTTACTGGCATCTTAAGTAGAATATTAGCCCATTAATTTATTTTGTTTTGGCTATTTTTATTATTCTGGGTGCTCCAAGAAGCAATTGTATAATGAGAGTAAAAATGCAATAAATTTATTAGGAGGAATACCTCTGAGAGAAAATAGGGAGGGAGCGGAGCCAGGGGAAATAGAGAGCACTCAAACTGTGATGCAGGACTGGCTTTGAGTGAGGGAGAAACCAGCAGAGAAAGGAGGATGGGTTGAAGCCTCTGAGACTTCAGTGCAGCCTAAGCAAAGTTAGAGAAGGTCATTGAGGATTTCTTGAGTCAAAGTCAGTACCCAGAGGAATGTAACATCTCCCAGGAACAGGGAGGCCTCTCTTAGGCTGGGAGTGGCCTGTGGAAAGCAGGGTCTCGTCTCCTAGATTATAGAAGACAGAAGCTGGCATTTTTGGTTAGCAATCTCCCTGTAATTGAGATAAGAGAGGCACTATCTAATGCCAGACACAACTATTTCCTAATACATGTATTGATGTTATAAATATCCTTGAGCTGCATCCCTCGAGATTCCAGTGCTTTTATCTTTCAGGCTTAAATTGCATTAAATTTCTTTCTTTGACCCATGAGTTGCTTAGAAGGTCTGTATTGTAATATCCAAATAAACCAGTTCTTAAAGTAATATTTTTGTAATCAGTGCAAAATAGGTGACTATCTTTGGACAAAGAATAGTATCCTGATAAAATTACATAGTTTACAACATGACTACAGCCTAAATCTCAATCTCTCAACACAGCCTCTAAAGATCAAAAATGAGAATAAATACAATTACTGGAAGCTCATACCTACAAACATAATAAAGAGACTTTGTCTAACAGAAACCTGGACTCATATGAAGGAGGAGCAATAAATAACTGAGAGCAGCACAGTATTCTCTGGAGACCATGTGGGAGCAGAATCAGATGGGAGTTGTGCAGAAAAGAACACATAAACTACGGTGGACTCTCTGCAAGAGAAGTCATATCCCCCTAGGTAGGGAAATGCTGGAAACAGGTTCCAGACCTAGAGAATCAGAGTACAAGCTACTATAAGAAATGTAACAAAGGAGCTTAGAAAGTGCAAGGGATAATAGTTCTCAATCTTGAGAGGCGGGTACCACTTTTGGGTGATACAGGGTACCTCAAAGCAGGGGTGTCATTTGGATATTTCCTGAAAAAGGAAAATAGGAAAGCAAGAAGCTGATATCAAGGGCCCTATGAAAGAATTATAATACAGATTGTTTTTATTCCCCTACCCAAAAGCTTTAATTAAAAAATTAATTCCTTTCACTATATCAATAAAAGAGGGAACTGCTGAATGAAGAAATTAAATATACAATTTATACTCTTTCTTCTTCCACCTCTCCCACAGAATCTACCTGTTATCACTTATTCCTACTATTCTAGGAAAATCTTACCCAGTTGTTGTGGAGTGAATTGTGTCCCCCCAAAATTCATATTTAGAACCCTTAACCTCCAGTGTGACCATATTTGGAGACAGAGCCTATAAGGAGGTAATAAAGGGTCAATGAGGTCATAGGGTAGGACCTTAATTCAATAGGCCTAATATCCTTATAAGAAGAAGAAGAGACATGAGGGATCTCTCTTTCCAAATGAGCACAGAGGAAAGACCAGTGAAGACAGAGAGAAAGCAGCCCTTTACAAGTCAGAAGAGGCCTCACGAGAAATTGAATTTGCCAGCACCTTGATCATAAATTTCCAGCATCCGAAACTGTGAGAAAAGAAAATTTTATTGTTTAAGTCATTCGGTCTATGGTATTTGGTTATGGCAGCCTGAGCAAACTAATATACTGCTTTATCATAAACAAGGAAAGGAAGGCAACATCCATACAAAGCTACTGTAAGTAGAAAACAAAATGAGAATCAAAACCTGTCAGCTGCTGAAAATATTTGTCATAAAATCACCACATGACAGAGAAAAACTATTATGTCACCTTCCAACATGAATTAAATTACATCAGAAAAAGGGAGGGGGGAAGTCGGCCTAATATTGGATACATATAAACTAACTGTATATAAAATTAATTACATAACCACAGAATATAGTTTTTTTCAAGTGACTTTTGAATACAGAACTCTGATTTAATATACTGTGGGATAGATTCTCAGAACAGAAAGGGTTGCACAGAAATTTTAAAGTTCACTTTGAGAGGGTTATCATGGGTAGTCATGCATAGTGATACTGTTATAAGTTTGCAACAATTTTATGTACATTTTAAGATAAAGCAAATAACCAGGTACAGTAACACTGTTTGAAAACAAATTTGAAAGGGAAAAGAGATGAAAATCTAAAAATTATTAAGAAAATGAAACAATCACATTAAAAAATTGTTTGACTAGCTAACCGAATCCAGGTGCTTATTAAGAAAATAATCCATCATGACCAAGTGGGCTTCATCCCAGAGATGCAGGGATGGTTCAACATACGCAAATCTATAAACGTAATTCACCACATAAACAGAAGCAAAAACAAAAACCATATGATTCTCTCAACAGATGCAGAAAAAGCATTTGACAAAATTCAACACCCTTTTATGATAAGAATGCTTAACATAATAGGCATAGATGGGGCTTACCTAAAATTGATACAAGCCATTTATGAAAAACCCACAGCCAACATCATACTGAATGGGGAAGAATTGAAAGCATTCCCACTTAGAACTGGAACCAGACAAGGTTGCCTACTATCTCCACTTCTATTCAACTTAGTGCTGGAAGTCCTGGCCACAGCAATCAGGCAAGAGAGTGGAATTAAAGGCACAGGAATGGGAACAGAAGAGATCAAACTCTCACTATTTGCTGATGACATGACATTATACCTAGAAAACCTCATGGATTCAACCAAGAGGCTCCTGGAATTGATAAATGAATTCAGTAAAATCTCTGGATATAAAATCAATACACACAAATCAGAGGCTTTCATATATGCCAATAGCAGTCATACTGAGAACCAAATCAAAGACTCAATTCCCTTCACAATAGCAACAAAGAAAATA
The DNA here is from genome assembly GCA_004363605.1 of Indri indri. Taxonomy (NCBI): domain Eukaryota; kingdom Metazoa; phylum Chordata; class Mammalia; order Primates; family Indriidae; genus Indri; species Indri indri. The sequence goes on along the minus strand of RJWJ010007648.1, from coordinate 6,571 downwards.
AAGTATCTAGGAATATATTTAACTAAGGAGGTAAAAGACCTCTACAGGGAGAACTATGAAACACTGAGGAAGGAAATAGCAGAGGACGTAAACAGGTGGAAAACCATACCAAGCTCATGGGTCGGCAGAATCAACATTGTTAAGATGTCTATACTACCCAAAGTGATCTACAGATTCAATGCAATCCTTATTAAAATACCAACATCATTCTTCACAGATGTAGAAAAATCAATTTTACACTTCGTATGGAACCAAAGAAGACCCCGCATAGCAAAAACAATTCTAGGCAATAAAAACAAAATGGGAGGTATCAACTTACCAGACTTCAAACTTTATTATAAGCCTGTAGTAATCAAAACAGCTTGGTACTGGCACAAAAATAGAGCCATTGACCAGTGGAACAGAACTAAGAACCCAGATATAAAACCATCCTCATATAGCCATCTAATCTTTGACAAAGTGGACAAAAACATACACTGGGGAAAAGAATCCTTATTCAATAAATGGTGTTGGGAAAACTGGATAGCCACATGTAGAAGACTGAATCAGGATCCACACCTTTCACCTTTCACAAAAATCAACTCACGCTGGGTAACAGATTTAAACCTAAGGAGTGAAACTATTAGAATTCTAGAGGAAAATGTTGCAAATACTCTTCTAGACATTGGCCTAGGCAAAGAATTTATGAAGAAGACCCCAAAGGCAATCACAGCAACAACCAAAATAAATAAATGGGACCTGATCAAATTAAAAAGCTGCTGCACAGCCAAAGAATCTGTCACAAGAGCAAACAGACAACCTACAGAATGGGAGAAAATTTTTGCATGCTACAAATCCGATAAAGGGCTGATAACTAGAATTTACTTAGAACTCAGGAAAATCAACAAGAAAAAATCAAACAACCCTGTCAAAAAGTGGGCACAGGGCATGAACAGAAACTTTTTAAAAGAAGACAGATTAATGACCAAAAAACATGAAAAAATGCTCAACATCTCTAATCATCAGGGAAATACAAATTAAAACCACAATGAGATATCATTTATCTCCAGTGAGACTGGCTTTTATCAAAAAGTCCCAAAACAATAAATGTTGATGTGGATGCAGAGAGATAGGAACACTCATGCACTGCTGGTGGGACTGCAAACTAGTACAACCTCTGTGGAAAGCCATATGGAGATACCTTAAAGAGATACAAGTAGAAGTACCATTCAATCAAGCAATCCCATTACTGGGCATCTACCTAAAAGAGCAATGATACTCTGTAAGAAAGACACCTGCACCCTAATGTTTATAGCAGCACAATTCACAATTGTAAAGATGTGGAAACAACCCAAGTGTCCATCAATACATGAGTGGATTAGTAAAATGTGGTATATGTATACCATGGAGTACTATTCAGCTTTAAGAAACAATGGTGATATAGCACCTCTTGTATACTCCTGGATAGAGCTGGAATGCATTCTACTAAGTGAAGTATCCCAAGAATGGAAAAACAAGCACCACATGTACTCACCATCAAATTGGTATTAACTCATCAACACATAATTGTACATGTAAGAATAACATCTACTGGATGTCGGGCAGTAAGGAGGGGGGAGGAGGGGATGGGTATATGCATACAGAAAGAGTGTAATGCACACCACCCGAAGTATGGACATACTTGAAACCTGGACTTGGTGGGGGAGGGGGGCAAGGGCAACATACATAGCCTAAACATCTGTACTCCCATAATATGCTGAAATAAAAAAAAAAAAAAAAAAAAAAAAAATTGACAGTTTTCTAAAGAATTAAATTTATACCTACATTATAAACCAGCAATTCTGTTCCTAGAGAGATAAATCCCACTCCCAAGATTAATAAAAACATGTCCACACAAAACAATTACGTGAGAATATATTAACAACTTTAATCATTATAGTCAAAATATGGGGAGAAAAAACAAAACAAATGTCTGTAAACAGAAGAATAGAGGTAAATTTAAGTATATTCATATGATGGAGTGCTAGTCCATTGTTACTTAACAAAAGAGAACAAATTATTAATACATGAGACACTACGTATGAATCAAAAAAATAATATGAGCAACAAAACAAGACTGAAACCATAGAGCATTTATGGTATGTTCCCTTTGTATGAAGTTCTAGAACTAGCAACATTTATTTATGGTATCTTTGAGGCAAGGAATTGATCAGGAAGGGGCATGAGAACTTTTTTTGCAGGGGAATGTTCCACATCTTGATAAAAGTATGTGCTATACAGATGCTTATACGTTCCATGATGCATCACCCATTATCACTTAATATCTGTGCATGAAACAGTACAAATTATACCCTAGGTAAGAAAAGGTAATCAATAAATACTTAATGGTAAATGTAGATGAGAAATTAGAAATATGAATACAGTTTTATATCTCTGTCCACTGAAATGACATGGAAGAAATTACACTGCAAGGGAAATGAAGTGCCTAACACCTAAACATTTCCAGTAAGATAAACCAGGGATCTGTGAAGAAATGCTACTAAATATAGCAATTATAATCAGTTCATATAAAGATCATCGATGGGTGCCAAAATCATTAGATAAAAGGGTTTTGGAGGAATAAAAATGTATTCCATACCACACTTATTAATTTCAAAGGGAGTATTATACAGGAAAAATTTGGCAGCTTACACCTTAACCAAAGGATCATATTTAGCATCAGTAATAGTGGAATAATGTGGCACTGTGTTTCTCTTGATGTGAAGCATTAAGAAATCTATTTAATCTTTATATTATTCCAATAAAAAAAATTTAACCTGAGTATAATTCAGTCTTTCAGTCAGTAGTTTTCAACCTGGATGATTTTGCCCCAAAGAGACATTTAGCGAAGTCTGGAGACATTTTTGGTGGTCACATCTGAAGAGGTGCTACTGGCATCCAGTGGGTAGAGGCCAGGAGTACTGCTAAACATCCTACAATGCATGGGACAGCACCCTACTGCATGTCAATAGCTCCAAGTTTGAGGCAGCCTGTTCCAGGCCTACTTTATTGTTTGTAGGAAATACAAGACATAGAAAAATAAAGGATACCATTAACACTCAATTAGACAGATACAGAATATGGCATATTCTACCAAAAACCATATCTGATTGTTTAAAACATCAATTTATAGGGAAGTAATGGGGGAAGCTATTCTAGAGTAAAAGGTGATAACAAGATATAACACTTGGTGCATTAATAAAATTAGATCCGATGCTGCTTTAAAACAATAGCTATAAAAGATATTCTTAGAAAAATAGAATCTGAATATTAACTAGATATTGATGATATTAATAATTTATTAATTTCTTCAGTTTGGTCATTGTAATAATGCAGGAAAAAATGTCCTTAATCTAGGGAAATGCATGCTAAAGCCTTTAAGAGAGATGTCTTGGTGAATACAACTTATGTTGAAACAGTACACCTACAACAGGAATTAATCTTAAAAGATAAAAGACGCTGTTGAGTTTAACATCTATTGATGTTTAAAATGTATATTTTTCAAGAACATATATAAAGAAAAGCAACATATTGCAATAGTTGCTTGTGTAGGGAATGGTATGGGGGAGAGATATGCAGAAAATAGAAAATGAATGATGAATCAAGAAAGGACTATATGAGTACAAAGAAGAGAGTGACTTTGTAGAGAACAGTAGTGATAGTGTCCCATGAGCTAAGGCATATTGCCTAAGAAAATTTTCTGGCCCTGAGTACTAAATAAATAAAAAGTAAATCCATTTATCAAAATATAAATATTAGTGCACGTGTTGGGCATGAAGATAAAATTTAAAGATATAATTGCACTCAAAAAAGAAACTGATAAACATGGTTGACTCTGGCAAAGAAATTGAAAGGGAGAGAAGAAAGAAATCTATTTTCTTGACATAATCGAACTAAGAAAGATATATTAATACGTGTCCTAAAAAATAGATCCACTGGATGTAGTTCTGGTACTTTAACGCCTTATGATAAAATGAGAACAAAGATCCTATTACCACCATGCATATATAGAATCTACGCATCTCACTCGCAGTAGATTGGGATGAGGTTAAAGGGGAAGCTTGGAACTTAAGGGGAACCGTTTAATGCCATAGCTTCAGCACTTACATAATACAGAGGCAATGGTTATTATAAAGATTTGGGACTTAATAGATTTTACTAAATGACATGGAAGCCATAAAGAAAATGACAGACAAGATCAGGTCAGCCAATGTTCAAATCAAGGAATGCTGTTAAGCTAGAAGTTGCCCCTGACAGTGTTTAAACAGGCTCTTGTCTCCTGAATCCAGAGAGTAGACTGAGTATGCCCAAGCCCAGGAATAGATCCTATGTGGAAAAGCCATAAAGAGACTGAACACTCAGTCTTTCCAGGTCTTCTATGTTAAAGTCAGGACCCTGAGAAGAAAGTAGTGGGACCTTGGAACCTGGGAAGAGCATGTTTGAGTGAATGCACCTGAACACCTGAAGCAATATCCCATTCCAGTGGGACTACAGAAATGAGTGCCCACCCTCAAAGATCATATAAATATAGTCCGTATGGTCCTTAGAAACACCACAGGAATAGTGGCTGATGAAGGCCAATTATAAATGTAGACCACATAGTATCCCAATCTCAGCCTCTCTTTCAGGATGTAATATCCTTAGTGGACCTTAAAGGTTGTGATAATATTCAGAATATTTTATTGGTTCTTTACATTAAAGACATCATGCTAATTAGACTTGATGAACAAATGGCAAGTGCTCTGTATGCCCTAATAAGTCATAGTTGTATCAGAGAGTAGGAAATTTTCCATACACAGATGAAGGATTCTGCCACTCTGGTGAAATTTTTAGGGACCCAATTTTCTGGAGCATACAGAATAATCACCTCTAAAGTAAAGGACAAGTTATAACAGTAAGGAAAATGCAGAGTACTTGGACAGCCTTTTTTCGGAGGCTGGTTATATAACACTTGGAAATAATGTTATGACCCATTTATGGGGTATCTTGAAAGTATAAAATTTTTAGTGGGGCACAGAGCAAAATATGGCTATGGCAGCAGTTTCAAGCTGAAGGACAGGCTGTCCTGCCACTCAAAGCACTTGACCAAGCAAATCCAATAGTACTGGACTATGTGGTAGGTAAGAATGCATTGTGGAGACCTTGGCAAACGCCAATAGAAGAGTCACAGGACAGACCCCTAAGGTTCTTCAACAAGGCTATCACATCTGTAGAAGTGAACTACTTTTTATTTGCAAACCATCTTCTCATATGCTAAAACTAGCTCCTTCTAGAGAATGAGCTCCTGACCACGGAATATTAAGTGACTGTGTGTCTGGAGCTGTCCATTATGATGTGAGTGTTACACACGCATCAAGTTATAAAATTGAGCAGTGTTAACAGCAATTCTTCATAAAATGAAAATAATATATTCAGTATCATACCCAACAGGTCCAGAAAACACCATTAAATAACACAGATGGATAGACTAAACCCTCCAGTTATGTATCTATGTTATATGGATAGTGCTCTCTCAGCTAACACCTATGACCTGATAGGCAGTATCTTTCACTGAGCTAATATAAAGGGACAAGAACTCAGGTATGATCCATAAGTGGGTCATCTTTATATGTTGTCATGAACTGAAAATGGATGCTGATTTATTACATGCCTACTCAGGGGTGGCCCTGAAGGACAGTGGTGAGAAGAAATCTTCCCGGTGCTTGGAGAAATACACTGCCTATTAATGGTGAATGAAGACACAAGTGGCCTGAGATGAGGATAGATACAAACCACAGGAATTGGATTAATCATTTTGTTGCTTCCAGTGGCCTTGACAGAGCAAGAGCAAGAGATTAAAGACAAAGAGGTCTGTGCAAGAGGCACAGGGATGAATATATGGGTAGGGGCATAAAAAAGGTGGATCTGTGACTTCTATATCATAGTCATTGAAGAGTTTCCACCACAGAAGAAGCATTTGGCAGCCAGATGGACAGGATAATGCCTCCAGTGACTACAATCCTTTTTTGGTCTTCCACCAGTCCAGGGCTTGAATTAGGGGTCACAAATAGAGTTATCATAGTTCTTGGGTTGGAAGCCATGTATGAGTCTAACGGTATGGCCTTCCTCTTAGCAAAGCCCATCTAGCTATCCTTCTGCTGAATGTCTGATCTGTGAGTATCAGAATGGTTCCCTTTTGGTGACAAGTTCAATTCATCAGACCCTTTGTTCAGGAAGCAGCAGTTACATTTCACTCGAATTGAAAGGGACTCTGCATGTAAGTCTGTCTTCTCTTTACTTGTTTCTGCCAGCATCATGATCCAATGATTACAGAGTGTTTCATCAACAGAGATTCCTTAAAAACATCACCTAAAACCTAGGACACATTTGACAGCAAAGGAGGTAAAACAATGGGTGCGTTACCAGTCCTCCAAATAACAAATCACATGTGAGCAGCTAGCTGGATAATATGAGAATGGTTTTTTAAAGAACATCTAAGGTTTTCAGCTTGATGGACACACTCAGCAGAGGTGGGACACTGTCCTCCAGGTTGTAGCATATACATTGGACCAAC
>RJWJ010007647.1:0-56654 GCA_004363605.1 Indri indri | reverse complement strand
TCCCTCCCTACCCGACATCCAATAGATGTTATTCTTATATGTACACTTATGTGTTGTTCAGTTACTACCAATTTGATGGTGAGTACATGTGGTGCTTGTTTTTCCATTCTTGGGATACTTCGCTTAGTAGAATGCGTTCCAACCCTATCCAGGAGTATACAAGAGGTGCTATATCACCATTGTTTCTTAAAGCTGAATCTTTTTCTAACCAATAAAGATTCCTTCCATAATCAGGCCTAATGCCATATGGCCCAACTTCCATTTACAGTTAGTGTCAAAAGTAAGATCAAATGTCCTTAAGATTTAGTGTCTACAACTGGTCTCTGTATACGTGACTACCCAGTTCATCACAAACAGCCACACGAGGTTCTACCAAAGATACTATGAATTGAACTGTTTCCTGCAGTCCAAGTTCCATGTATGCAAAGGGCTGAGGCAATTCATATGATGTGAACTTCACTTTGAACAATACTAGTCATCGGAAGTAACAGGTTTATGGGGACTATAGCAGTCAAGTATTACTGTGATTAGGTTGCATAAAGTCTTGGTAGTTTACAGCAAACTCATTTATGATCCTGAATCTTTCGCATACTAGTTTATTCATTGCCTGCAAAGTTGGAGGGGTTGGGGGATTTCTCTGCCTCATGTGGTGTGTACAATGCATGTAACAGGTGTTTCATTCTGGGTCCAGAGGCTATCCAGGGCATGTTCTTCCAATGGGAGGGAAGAGAAGTACAGAGGCCAAGACATATCAGACAAGCACCCTTAAGCCTCTTCTCATGGCATGTCTGACATATCATGGGCCAAAGTAAACCACGTGGCCATGTGCTCTACCTGGAGGCACATCAAAGCCACATGACAAAGGACATCAGTGTATAATTCTATTTAATGGAAGGAGTAACAAATAGAAAAAGGAACACAAATTGTTCTACCAAAGAAACCATACTAAAACTGGAAATACTAAGTAAAGATCCTTGTATTTCAAATGATTATGAAATCTTAAATTATCTTTCCCCATGACCCCATTCAGCTACATATTCAGTATTTCCTGATCCTGAAGCATTTGCTAGTATTGTTTATTTACATATTAACCTATTTATTAATATTTAATGGCCATTTATTTATTGTTTGTAGTGTCTTGGCCACCTGGTAGCTAAGACTTACCGTGCCTCTTTATTTGACAAACGGCATTGTCCCTTCACTTTATAATTCCCTTCACTTAATAATTTTGGAGAAATTGCCAAATTACAGATAACTCCCAATTTAATCCATGTGTTATAATATTTCTCCCCTGGATTGTGTTTTATATATACATACATATTATATATACACAATATGTATTCAAAGCTATATGTTTAATTTCCCGATTTACAGCTGTTGTCATTGTTTAAACCAGTATACCAATCAAGTAAATAACTCATCTCTACTTCTGCTTGTTTCCATTGTGATTTCACAAAGAAAAATTCAGGATTCCTTACCTGTTTTGCATCGGAAATATTCCTGGGGGCCTGCCACACTGAATGGCCATACTAATGCTTGTATCTCATCTTTCTTATCCATCCCTTGCATATAGATCACAAAGGCACGAGCTTGGACATTCCATGAAGGGACTAACTAGAAGATAAACAGACAGTGATAGAACCATAAACCACCCCACTAAAGTTCAGCTATTGAATGGTTGCGCTGACTCCTGAGGTGCCCTTTGCGTGGTTCTACCAACAGTCGCTGTTTAGGAGTGAGAGTTGAGGCTGAAAAACTATTTGATATTCAAAATGCGAGCCTATTCTTGGAGCATATGTGCTGCGAAATGAGTTTTCTGATCATAATTCAAAGAACGTTTACTAAACACCTATGTGTTAAGCACTGTTCTAAGTTCTGGGGATACAGCAACAAACAAGACAGACAAAATCCCAGCCCTTAAGGAGCTAACATTTTAACGCGATCCTAATGAATAAGGAAATACAATGTTTTATAATTTCCAGAGTAAGACTCCTATTGACAATCTTCAATGGCTGCTTTTACTGGTAAAATAAACTCATAACCAGACTAAGAGAAAAAATAAGGCCTTGGTCCACTTTTTAAAAATATCAGCGGTAAGGATGACCTCAGCAGGTTGAAATAGCTGGAAACATCAGAAGACTGCTATTGAAGATATAGAAATAGTAAGTGTACTTTATTTTCCAAGCTCTCCTGATTATAAGAATGCACATCCCTAGACTATTCCTCTAGAGGTGTTGATTCAATACACCTTGAGTGGGCCCTGGAATCAGGATGATTAACAACAGATGGCTCAGTGATTTTTATGATCAGCCATGTTTGAGAAACACTGCAATAGGAAAAACAAAAGCAAAAGTCCAGGCTCTGAACCTTACTTTCTTTTTTTTTTATCTTTTTATTATTATTATTTCTGCATATTATGGGGATACAAATGTTTAGGTTACATTGCCCTTGCCCCCCTCCCCCCCAGTCAGAGCTTAAGAAACTGTCACGAGAGCAGACAACCTACAGAATGGGAGAAAATTTTCTCATGCTAAACATCCAACAAAGGGCTGATAACTAGAATCTATTTAGAACTCAGGAAAATCAGCAAGAAAAAATCAAACAACCCCATCAAACAGTGGGCAAAGGACATGAACAGAAAGTTTTCAAAAGAAGATAGAATAATGGCCAAGAAACATATGAGAAAATGCTCGACATCTCTAATCATCAGGGAAATGCAAATCAAAACCACAATGAGATATCACTTATATCCAGTGAGAATGGCCTTTATCAAAAACTCCGAAAAAAATAAATGTTGGCATGGATGCAGAGAGATAGGAACACTCATACACTGTTGGTGGGACTGCAAACCAGTGCAACCTCTGTGGAAAGCAATATGGAGATACCTCAAAGAGATACAAGTAGATCTACCATTTGATCCAGCAATCCCATTACTGGGCATCTACCCAAAAGAACAAAAGACATTCTATAAAAAAGATATCTGCACCCGAATGTTTATGCAGCACAATTCACAACTGCAAAGATGTGGAAACAACCCAAGTGCCCATTGATACACGAGTAGATTAATAAAATGTCGTATATGTATTCCATGGAGTACTATTCAGCCACAAGAAACAATGGTGATATAGCACCTCTTGTATTTTTCTGGAGAGAGCTGGAACCCATTCTACTAAGTGAAGTACCCCAAGAATGGAAAAATAAGCACCATACGTACTCACCAGCAAATTGGTTTTAACTGATCAATGCCTAAGTGCACATACAGGAATAACATGTATTGGGCATCTGGCAGATGGGAGGGGAGAGGAGGAGACGGGTATACACAAACATAATGAGTGCAATGAGCACCATCTGGGGGATGGACATGCTTGAACCTTACTTTCTTGAAGCATCACAACAACCTTGCATGGTAGAGATCTTTATATCGCTTTTACAGACAAGAGTAGTACTTCCAAGACCATGCAGTTACTAAGTGACAAATCTAAAATTTGAAACCAAAGACCAAAGTTTGTCTCCAAGGCTCATGCTCTTTCTTTCACACCACACTCTGTCTTTATTTTCTCAATAGTTCATTCATTCATTCATTCATTTAATCTTTTCTTTCAAGAGACATGTATGGAATACTAGTTCTAGAGATATGTGATACAGGGAGAAGGGAATTAAATTTTGAGTAAAATCCAAGGAACTTAAAGTCTTAAAAATAATGCATTTGATTCAAGTCCATAAAACATGTCATGGGAACTGAGAGGAGAGAAAGGTCAGTGACAGCTGTGGAGAGCACTCCTGGACGAGGTGGCATCTTAGAGTGTGGATTGATGGAGCCAGAGGGACACACATTCTAGGTAGCAGGAACAGCATGAAGAAAAGAGTGAGGATCAGAAAACACAAACTGCAGAGAATTGCAAGGCTAAAGAGGAGAGGTTTCCATAGACACGCACTAACTTTAGAACATTTGAAACAGTATTTAAGATTGGCAGAATTCACATATACATATCTAGATTTCAGATATGATTTCAGATACTTTTGAAAAATTGGAAAATATAAAAACACAGGGTCAGTTTTCCCCTTGAGAACCATCTGCTAAAGCTAATACTTGTCCCCTTCACTAATTCTCTTGAGCTGATGTACACATTTGTATTACCTGCTCAGCCACTGTGTGCATTTGAGTTCACTACCCTTTGAGTAGAAGATGTAGAGCAAATGGCAACAAATGAAACTAGAAAGACAGGTTGGGGCATTTGCAGCTTCCTTTCCCCAGGAAACCAGTTGATAGGAAAGCCAGCGGAAGGTTCTGAGCCTGTCTGCTGTTAGCTGCTTAAATAAGCTTTTAGCACCTCCCTGTTTGCGTAGATGCAGCCAGGATGCAGTGACAGCCCTGGACAAGTTTGCTCCTGCCCAAGAATTTACTGTCTGCTAAACCTGCTGAGCAGATAGTTCTCTAGATAGAAAGCGGGCATATAGGAGGATGTGGGGCTGTGCGGCTGTGGACTTGGCCAAACAGCCTTTTCTTAAAAGGTGAAACGAGCTGATGGTTAGTGAAGTCCTACTTCTCCATTATGACCTTGGGGCCTGTTCTGGGACTTAAACGTTGGCTTTATTTAGCCAGCGGGGAGACAGTAATGGCTCGGTGAAGGGGGAAACCCATGAATTTCTAAGATTGGTTTGACATTTTCTTAACCTAGAGATAAATACTAGAACACATAGCAAGCGGGGAGAGAGAGAGAAAGAAAGAAGGAGAGAGAGCAGGAGCAAGTGAGAGAGAGAGAGAGAGAGAGGAAGAGAGAAAGATAACTGCAAAAAGAAAATGTCAACAAATATGTATTGAGCACCGACTGTGTGCCAGGCATCTTTCCTGGTGGTCAGACTGGTGGCCATATGGTGGAGAACATGGTAGACATGCCTTACTATTTGGTTATTTATCTATTATTTGCGGAAGACAAATACTGTGGAAGTTTCTTACCTGAATACCAAAACACACAAATGTGAAGTCTCTGGGTCAGTGAAGGCAAGAGCAGGTGGAAATTATAGAGTGGGAACCAGCCAGCTGTATTTTTCTCAAACACATTTGCACACTGGCTTTCATTCTAAGAAATGGGTAAAAAAATGTTGACTCAGATCTGGGCAGTTCATGGAATGTTAAGAACATGAGTTTGGGAGTCAGCAAGTCCATGGTTTAAATTCTGCTCTGCCATTTAAAGGCTTTGCAGTAACTAGCAAATTTCTTGGAGCCTCAGTTTCCTTTTCTCTAAAATGGGAATCATAACTTCTTTGCTATGTCTCAGAATGTGGGTAAAGATTAAATGAGGTTACATTTTCAGACAAACTTATAAAGTAGGCACTTTCTAAGTAAGAAATCATCTTCCCTCTTCAGCTTTCTTAGTGACATGTTCCAAGTCATTAGCAGTTCTATTCAATCTGGAGAATAAGAGACAAAAAAAAAATTCAGGTCTCCAAACCTCTGAACAAAGCTAATGAGAAATGGGGATGTCTCTTCCTTCCTTATTTGGCTGTCTGCAAATCTTGTCTCCTGATGCACGCTGAATCCTCTGCTGTTCCATGACTTCAGACACTGAACTTTGAGTCTTCGTCACATCAGCAGTGCCGAGTAATTCCATACAGAAGTCTGACATTTCCAGTTGAAAAAAATAAATCGATTAAAATTCAACAGGCATGTAGCATTCGGCATTTAAAGGTCGAGGAATCTAGGGAACTATCAACTGTAAGATAATTCAACATTTAACGCAGGTGGGGGCAACCAGGATGTGTTTCTTTCCTTTGACACCCCAGCATTTGACTGCTGGGAGCATAATTGTGGCAAATTTAATCACAGCCTAAAGACGAGCCATCCATCTTTGCAGGACCTTAGCGGTTGGTTGGGCTTCCCAAGAGTAAGGAAAGATCGATTTGCCTTTCCATGGATTATGTTTTCACCTTTGTTAGGCAAGAAAGAATCTTTTTTCTTGCCTGAGCTCTCTGAAGCTGCCATTCTGTTCCTTTTGAGATTCCCAGGATGAAGAATCTCAAAAGCTGGTCATCTGCTTAAGGAGGAAGAGGGAACAGAGACCCTGCAGACCATGAGCGCTGGGGCTTGACTTACTATGCTCCATGCTTGACTATTATGTTGGTGTGGTTGATGTCCTCTTGTTCATGGTTACAGAGTAAATGTCTACTGTAGGACTGGCACATAGTATAATAAGTAAGCCCGCAATAAATATTTGTTGATTGAATGAATTAAAAGACCACATTCCAAATTTAGGCTTTTGGAGATACTCTCAGGTCTTGGACAGGTTATCCACTCTGGGCCTCAATTTCTACCTTAGTAAAACAGGGACAGTAATGCTTACTTCACAGTTGTATGTTGTTTGCCAACTGCCTGTTAACTTTACGTTTCCTCGAGCAGACAGTGAGCTGCTTCAACTCAGGGACTGGTCTTTTAAGTCAGTACACCTCTCTACTCCCTGCAGTGCCCAGCATGGTACCTGAAAAACGGTAGGTGTTCAACAGATGTAACATGAGTTATAATCTATGCCATGTAGCAGCAAGAGCACTAAAATGGAATTCAAGAAATCAGAGGTCTACATCTCTCACCTGACACCAATGTATGATATGATTTGTAGGTCTAAATTTGCTCATCTTTCAAATGTGGGATTAATGTTAAAAAAAAAAAAAAAAACTCCTTGGTCCCACTGACTTCTGATATGCTTTGAACTCTATTCTTGTATTATCAGGATTTTATTCATTAGGGGGTATTTATTGAGTCTTAGTAGTGACTTGAAATTATAGCAAACAAAAGAGTTGTCTTGTGAAAAGATGGGATGACGAAGGGGTGACATGAGTGCTGCCCCAAAATACATTAAGAGTTTTTATGATGGGGCCATGGATCACATTTTTTCATTTTTTACTAAGAGTTGTAGGCTTTGGTTATTGCATGCAAGGAAGTAATTAGACATAAGGAAAGATTTCTTGATTGCTTCAGGGATAAAAATGATGCCTACTTTCAGGCTCCTCTACAAGTGAGAGCCAGAGTCCCCAATGAGTCAATCAATGAATCAGCAAATATTTGTTAAGCCTGCTTGCCGCTCATTTTCCCCGTCATGACATTTTACTCAAAGTATGGATCATGAACCACCTGCATAGAATCACCTGGAACTCGTGCTAAAAATGTAAATTCTTAGATTCGCCCCTACTGCGTCTGACTCTCAGGGGCTCATGTCTGGAATCTGCGTTTTAATAAGCTCCCCAAGTGACATTTATGTGCATCCTAAAGTAAGACAAACACCATTCTTGAGTTCAATAGTCTTAAGCAATATTTTCTCTTAATCTCACAGCTATAAAATTAATAATAATGGCAGATGCCATTTGTTGAGCACCAAACATCTGACCTACAACATTTATAACAGTCACACCCACCCTGTGAAGCAAGTATCATCCCCACCTAAGAGATGCATAAATAGATGCTGAGTGGCAAAATGACACACCCAGAAAGTGGCCAGATCAGGGCTTGAACCCAGGTCTCCTGACTCACACAGCTGCCTTCCTGACGTGCTGGCTTCTGGGAAGGGCATTCCGGGAGGGTCACGTTCTACAGCCATGACCTTGCTTGCCTCTGAAAGGAGAGAAGAGGAGGAAAAGGTCATGAATCTGCAAGTTTGTCCACATTCAGCTTGGTCGGTTAGCTTCCACTCCAGACAGGAGACTGAGCAAGAGACGGATATCTAGCTCCCTGAACTATGATTTCTCAGAATGGAGATGTTTTTCCCCTTTCCTTCAATGAGGATGTGGGATTTGGTGTGTGATCTTACTGTGAACTCAACAGACAGGTTATTCAAAACAGAATAAGCTGATGACCTTCATCACAGATCTCAGTATCCAGGAAGGACCCCAAGGAGCCACTTTCAAATGGCCCCCACTGGCATGGCTCCTTGTAACTGCAAAATAAAGCCTCCCTTTGGACTCTCAGCTTCTGGAGGTCAGCTAAGGCCATGGAGTACCTGCCCCTCCTCACTTTGGACAAGAAAGGCTAATAGATTATTAGCTAGCAGAACTGACAATTTCACAGTGAATCTAGCAAATAACCATTAACATCCATTATCAGTGATTACTGACAAGTGTATCAGACGTGGAAGATGACAGTTGAACCAGCCCAGTAGCGTGCAAATACAGGTAGTTTTAGGGGGCCCTTCCTTCGTGTTTCCTCAGCATCTGTAGACAACTGGGATACAGGCTCAGATCTTTAATGTGTTTCCAACCTGATTTTATTAAGGGTGAAAATGTCACCTGGAATAGTTTAGTGAAAACATTACAGAGGCAGGAGGATGGTTGGAATAACTTCATTTCTGACCGTGGTTCATTCATTCTACTTGCATTTATTGTCAGGCTGTTAGGAAGCTGCAGAAATGACTACTTAGTAGTTCCATTTTTGAAGAGTTCATGGTCTTGTTAAGAAGGGAAAAGAACCTACCACTAATATTGAATTAATATTAGAAAAGATGATAGGGCAGGATTATCCCAAGTAAAACAGATTAAAGTTAAGGTCATAAGGATTGGGCAAAGGGAATATCCATGAAATTGCCTGGGTACCCTTGGGTAAGTCACTTAACCCCTGTGGACCCTGGTTTCCTTATCTCAAATGTAAGCGAATCCGCTTAGGTGATCTCAACTGTCCTTTCTGGTTCTAACAGTCTATGATTCTACTTCTATTTTTATAAATGTATAAGCTACTAAACTTAGATGTACAACTTGCCCAAAAATACCAAACCTTTTAAAATATATTTCCCCACTCCTCAGAAATTCTGGAATATGCCTTAGAATCTAAGACACCTTGGTAAGTATCTGGACTAACTGTATCGATTTAGAGATGAAGGTGCTAACTAAAGTCCAGAAAGTGAAAAGAATACGTTCAAGGTCATGTATGAGCTAATGGTTGGCACTCTTTGAAGGTAGGCTTCTGAATTCTTAGTCAAGAAAGAAGTTGATCCAATGCATTTCCCACCTAAACTTTCTGCCTTTACGTTCAGTACTGGATGCTTTTTAGAACCCTTTTTCAGATATAAAATCACTTTACTAGTTTTGGAACATAAAATTCGTTATGCATGCCCAGGATTGCTTTTAGAACCAACATATTCAATGATATGAAAAGATGCAGGAAAAATAGGAAGCATTTTTTTTTCAAAATGCCAAAAATATGAACAGAAAACAAGTGTCTTGTCACCAGGTTGCTATACTTCTTTCTTTCACATATGCAATTTGACCTCTAATTAAGGATGAGGCTTCAGATGTTGTGGAGGTAGTTATGGAAATGCTAGCAACTGAGAAATAGTGATGTCGATGTTGGTGAAGTTAGTAAAGGTCATCAGTTTTATTACATAATTTTTGATACTTTCATAGTTAAGAAAACCTCAGGCTTAGACAATAAAAGACACCGCATCAAGTACATAAAATATTGATAGTAGGTAGTACAAGCTTCAGGTAAGGATTGATCCAGTAAAGCAACAATGTCACCAAGAAAAACACCACATGTTTTTCTGTCTCCTCTTTCTACTTCAGCATGGGCTTCACCTAAGTTTGATTTTTTTTTTATAGTCATGAAGTGGTTTACAGCAACAATCTATGCTACGTTCCTCCTTACATGTGTCCAGTGAGAGACAAGTCATCTCTTTTTTCCAACGTACAGAGTTCTGAACCTGACACTCACTGGACCAACTTGGATCACTTGCCCATCCCTGAACCAATAACTATAATAAGAGTGGTGATATTATATTTGTTGGATGACTGAAATCCTTATGAGCTCCTTGAGCTGGGGGAGAATTTGATTTCTTCTTAAACTGTATGGGTAGGAGGAAGAATGGCTATTGGAGAGAACACGACACTGTATACTACAGTGCCGAGGGTAGAGATGATGGTAATAGTGGTGCAGATGATGAAGAAGAGGAAGTGGTGAAGAAGAATAAGGATAATGAAAGTGGTTATGCTGATGAAGGTTGGAAAGCCACTAAGACAATACAGGAGATAATAATGATGGTGACAATGGTAGAGAGCTACTAACAGAAAAAATGAAGCTGATGAAGGTAATGAGGTTAATAATAAGGAAAAAAGCAATAGGCCAATATTCAATTATCAGCAGCTCAGTGAATTTGCCTTTTCCATGCACCCTTCTTAAATACATGGCCCCTGGCCACAACTCTTGTTTATTCCTTTATATAATACTATTTTATCCCCTTGTCCTGGCTGCAGAAGATTTGCTCACAGACACCTGATTCAGGAAAAGCGAGCCATGGTTTGGGCTATCCTAAACAAATCAGACATTTCTATCGAGACTTTTAACTATGAGCACGAGTTGCAGCCAGATTGTGATGGGCTCTTGAGATGGCAAATCCAATGACCCTTGTTGTTGTAGATTATATTATTTGTTCCCAATTATTTGTTTCCTACCCACTCTCGCCATGCTTCTCTGCCCCATTGCCTTGAGGCTTTGACATATGATGTAACACAATGCTTTCACATGAACAGGAGCTTTCAGTTTGTATAGCTTGGCTGGGTGCTCTTGCACTAGGTCATCTCTATGAGAACAGCATGTTCCAGAGACTGGCTTCTCTTTCAGCCTGGGTTCCAGAATGAGAAAACATGGAAACATAAATCTAACAGACCTATAGTAACCCATAAACTTCAAGAAATGTGAGTGAGAATTAAATATGTGTGGATAAGATGTTGAGGCTGGTTGTTACACAGCATAAACTAGATAAAAGCTGACTGATACATTTATAGTCAGGCCTGGAAGTAGAAACACAGTGTGCAAAGCCACATGCAAACTGTAGTTACAAGGGAAGAGAAAACCTGTGAGAAATCAGAGATGGTTAGTCTGCAGAAGAATTATTATTTAAAAAGTCTTATTATTTCTCTCCTGAGAAGAGTGGGAGGAGTAGGGTTGGGTCTCAGGCCATCATGACGGAAGATAAATGCAATGCCAGATGTAATAGCCCCAGTGTGCAACCAGAGTTCAGATCTTTTATGCTGTAGTAACTTCACCCCTGCATCTGTCATCAGAGCAGCAGCAGCCCCACATTGGACCAAGGTGTTTACATTATAAATGAGAGGCTCATTGGCTTATTTCCTCCTAAGTCCAGGTAAAGGGCATCTCACCACATTGGCTCAAATCTCATCTCTTACTGATGATGATATATTTAATAAATCAATAATTAAATAGTCTTCAGCCCAGGCCCTGTTTCCTAACACAAAGTTATTTTTTGACTCAGTTACAATTTTTGTTAAAACACATTAAGAGAACAGTGGTATTTTCTCCATTCCCACAAGAGAGGATTTCTGAAGCTAAAAATTTCTATAAGCAATTTGAAGCCTGCCTTACCTTCTTTAAATGTGACATAAATATTAGATAATCACAAGCAGAAATTGAAGACATTATTTCTATAGCAGGAATTTAAGACAGTATTTCTACAGAAACTCAACTCCTTTACTGTATAAAAGAAGCAAGAATATCTATGTCTTAGGGATCATGTGTTAAATAAGAGAAAGCATGCAGGGTGCCTGACAAATACCAACTACTCCAAGAATGACAATTGTTATTAATGTTGAGGAGAAAGACAGGGTGTGATGGCTACAAGAAAAGAAAGGGGGAAGAATTTGTGAATTAAATAACAAATACAGAGACCCAAACAGGGCTGTTTGGGAGAAGGGAGAGAACACTTCTACAAACAGCAAACGTGTCCAAAGTTAATGCAAAAGGAAGCCTAGAGTGCATTCCATCTGTTTTCTGCCTGCACCTGCTACTTATTTACTTTTCAGCTTTATCAATTGAGGCCAAGTTGTTATTTTTTAAAAACCTCAAGACATAAGGAGAAAAGAGAGAGGTGATAAGAGGAAGCAGGGAAGGGAAAAGAATAAAAGAATTATAGTTCACAGTTACTGAGTTCTTCCTGTGTTCCAGGCACTTTTTAAGTGCTTTGCATGAATTAATACATTTACTATTCACAAGAGCTAAATGGGTAGGTTACTCTTGTCCCTATTTTATAGGTAAGGACCGAAGTGTGGAGATACTGAGTTATTTGCCCAAGATCTAACAGTTGGGAAGAGGGAGACCCAGCATTTAACCTAGTCAATCTCATTCCAAGGAATGACATTTTAAATCCCTATAATATACAGCATTACAAGGTGAGCTAGTTTGGAATGGAGAAGTGTCCTAGCACAAGGAAGAACAAGAAAAGGAGTATCATCCTTTCCCTGTTGTGGGCAGATTTTTATGTGTGGAATAGAAAAGTTCGGATTTGAAAGCAATATAGTTTGGGAACCATTCCTGACTCTTACCCTTACAGGTGCCGTTTGGTTTATGACTTTTGGAGGTTCAATAATCCTCTTTGAACCTGTTTCCTCATTTGTGAGATCCTGTATCTTTCTAACTTCTGTGTGAATCAAATAATAATAGGACATTTATGTGACTTGTAAAAATGAAATCACACAATGTAGGTAAAGTAATTAGTGCACAGTAATTGCTTAATAAATGATAGCTATTATTATGATAATTATATGTAATTATTAGATTAGTTGGGGAGAAAGAATCAAGAAAATCTCCATGAAAGGAGCAATATTTCAGCAGCTTCTTGTAGATGGGGAAGATATTCCTAAGTGGCCATAAGATGGATTGTACGTTCAAAGAGAAGGAAAAAACATGAGCAAGGGTTGAAGTTGGGATGATCCCAAACAGATCTTCCAAATCTGCTATTTAAAGAATCAGGGAAGCATGTGACACATACTAGAAATTCAATGCTGTAAAAATTGTTAAAAGGAAACCCTTAGGAGCTTAACATGACAGACCCCTCAGTCATCTAGGAACTTCTACTAAATGGAAAGACAGTCCCAGACAGATCTCAACCCTGGAAGTTTTACATGGAAGTACACAAATAGACCCAAAGTACTTGTGCACTGCCAAGTAGAGGCCATGGGAGACCTTCCTCTCCCAGAAATATTTTGACTCCATTTACTTTCTGCTAAAGCTTTTGGAGAAACCACTAACCAAAGCCATTATGGTATCAGACTCAAATTCTAGGATTTTTTTATTATTTAAATCAGATCCAGATGTGACTGAGACTCCTCAGGTACATCTCGTTGTGTATCACTCTTCTTTATCCAAAAACCTGTGACTTATCAAGGTAGTGTCTTCTCCCATTGACCCAACGTACAGTGGTGAGACAAAGACCAGATAACCACACAGGACAATCCCACTTAAAAGGGTGAGAATTGGGAGTCCCATTGCTATCACAGTTCTGGATAAATAGTGTCAGGTCCCCACCCCACTAATTTAGGAACAGGTAATGTTCTTCCATTAGGGCCCAGATCCACTCCCTGGGGGTGGCACCATAGCTCATACTTCTCTTTAGTTCTTGACTATGCCCTCTGACCTCTTCACTCTCTAAGATGTTTTTACCATTTCATACGAAATAACCTTATTTACAACTAAGGAAATTTTTTAGCCTCTTTCCTGCCTATAGGAAGTTGAAAGCTTAGAGAGCATTTTGAAGCATGAAGAATATCGGTTCCTTTTCATTCAAGCTGGTAGACGATTGTTGACACAACTCTCTTAAAAGCTACGTGGGCTTTCTATATATCAGATTATAGCCCAATTCATTTGACAGAAGCCACAGCTACAGTTCTTTTAGCATGCCTCTCTTCACTTTAGCCATGTTTTTATGTTATGCTGTTGTGGAAAAAATGCCCTGAAGATGCTGAGAAGCTCTTTGACTAAGCAGGTCTATCTTCAAATCTTCCTGATGTCTTACAGCTATACTTCTTATACCATCAGACCATTTTTTACTTTATGAATTATTTACAATTTTTGCTAAGGCCAGATTTTGGCCAAAAATGAATTTTCTTATTCATGATTTTCACATATCATTTTGATGCAAAATGAGAATGGTTCAGCAAATTTTTGTGCATCTTTAAGCATTTCAGTCTATACATCATAGTTTTTTTTTCTGTACATTTTGGCTTTTCTAAAAATAAAATCTCAATCCAGTATCACCCCAAAATAATACCCAATTAGAATTAAAATAACTGTATTTTATTCCCTCATTTAACCCCATAATTACATTCATGAAATAGGATTATAATTTCCATTTCACAGTTAAGAAAAAGAGGGCTCAGAGAGATTAATTTACATTCCAAAATTACACCACTATTAGCATAACTGGCATTTAAACTTCAATTTGTCTGTCTTCAAAGCTGGAAAATTGACCATTTTACTCCACTGTGTTTCATCATAATAATCTCCCCCTCTGGCATTACACTTTACAGTTTACCAAGTACGATCTCATTTGATCTCATTGAATCCAAGCCTGAGAGACTAGAAAAAGAGAAACCTACATCATAGCCAAACAGAAGGCTACACTAAAATGTAAAGCCCCCCTCTTTTCTTACCATCACCAACAAAAAAATAAATAACCTCAAAACAACTTCCCTTCTGCTCTATGGCTTTTAACAGAATGCTTTTGCCTAACCCTTTTCAACCAACTAACCTGGAGTTCCTGATAAACAGTATCCCAAGAATGGAAAAACAAGCACCACATGTACTCACCATCAAATTGGTAGTAACTGAACAACACATAAGTGTACATATAAGAATAACATCTATTGGATGTCGGGTAGGGAGGGAGGGGGAAGGGGGAGGGGCGAGGGGGAGGAGGGGACTGATATATGCATACACAAAGAGTGCAATGTGCACCATCCGAGAGATGGACACGCTTGGGACTGGGACTTGGGGGGAAGGGGGGGCAAGGGCAACATACGTAACCTAAACATCTGTACCCCTATAACAAACAATAAAAAAAAATAAAAAAATAAAAAATAAATAAAAAAATAAAAAAAAAAAACAGCAAGTACAAGTATGCAGCCATTGTTAATGCCTTTTCTGATTTTTCGTTCCTTTCACTGAATTGGGTGCGATAGAAGAGGTGTGTCTGCAGTTGTGGAAAGATGTCAGCCTGGACCTTGTTTGAGCAAACTGTGCATGCTAGCCTTGTGGACACAGTTGCATGACTCACCTATAGAGTGTGGTAGCCCTGCTGATGCCCAGGGCTCAGGTGAAACCAGATTCAAAAAGCCAACAAAAGCGACTTCCTACTACCACTTCTTAACTTTTACTCGCCACTATAAAAAACTGAATGTGGACTTCTGTGCATTCACTGATCATTCAACATTTTGAGCTACCACCTAGTGGCACTGCATGCCAGCCAGCAGTTCCGAGTGGGCAGCTTTGCCATGATTTCTATATAGCAGGGTTTGTGTGTGCAGGCGATTCCCTTTTTACCTTCCTGTCTTATAATTGTGAATGGAAAGTGGGAAAATGCAAGTGCTGCTACTTGTAGCAAAAGCAGAGATATAATAAGCTTAACAAAATCAAGGAAAAGATGGAAATCACTCCAGCATAATGTTTTAGTATGTGTGGGCTCTGAATGTACACTGCTTTCAATTTGAGTTTCATCACCTACTAGCTGGCTGATCTTAGGCAAACTATTTTTCCCTCTTCTATTAAATGGGGATAATAATAATTCATTCCTCATACATCATGTGAAGATTAGATTACATAATCATAAATGGTATTAGTTAGAGACTTTGTAAGACAGAGGTTCTCAAAGTGGGGTCCCCTCACCAGTAGCATCAGCGTCACCAGGGAACTCCTCTGAAATGCAGATTCTCTAGCCCCGCTCCAGACCTACTGAATCAGAAACTCTGAGGGCAGGCCCGGCAACCTGTGTGTGACCAAGCCTAAAGTGATTGGTGATTTCGATGCACCCTAAAATTTGAGAACTGCGTCTGTAAGTTATGGTGGAGAAGAGCAGGCTCAGCATTAGATGATTTAGGGTTCAATCTCTTCTGTCTCTTACTAATTGTATAATTTGGGATGAATTTTATAACCTGTTAGTGCCTTGATTTTTTTATTTGCAAAATTAGAATGATATGTTGATCTGGATCTGTAATGAGAATTAAAAAAACATATCTGTCAACAGCAAGCCCTCAACAAATGGTAGCTGGTTTTTTGTGGTTCTGATTATTGTTTTATTATTTCTGACTTTAACTGCACTTAATCCAACTGGCTTTATAATTAATTGTGAAGGGAAATCAAAATGAAAGAGTAAATATGAAGTACAGATGTTCCTCAACTTAAAATGGGGCTATGTCCCCATAAACCCATTGTAAGTTGAAAATATTGTAAGTCAAAAATGCATGTGATACAGCAGACCTCCCAAACATCATAGCTTAGCCTAGGCTGCCTTGAATGTGCTCAAAACACTTACATTAGTCCACAGTTGGGTAAACTCATCCAGCAACGCAGTACACTGTAGAGTATTGGTTGTTTACCCTGGTGATCCCGTGGCTGGGAGCTGGGGCACGCTGCCTCTGCACAGCATCGCAAGAGAGTATCGTGGCACATATCGCTAGCCCAGGAAAAGATCAAAATTCAACTCACAGTACGGCTTTCCACTGAATGCGTATCAGTTTCACACCATTGTAAAGTCGAAAAATCATAAGTCCGGGCCATCTGCATTGAAAATATATTATGGAAGATCGTTTTCTAAAAGTAGAAGAAAACATGAATTTTATTCATTTTTTTAGTGTCTAGCAAAGGACCCTGCCCTACAACATGGTAGTCTGTAGTTCAATGTCTGTAATTTGACCATCACACATTTTTTAAGGCATATATTATTCCAAAATGTATTGTCCTAGCAAAACATTACTGGCCCAGAGCTGGATTCTCTCACCAGGGACTGCCTATTCAGCCAAGGAAGTAGGAGAGGATGGACACAGAAAGAGGCAGAATGTCCAGGGGCTGCCACTCACAGCCCTGCAGGCTGGTCCCCCTGCAGGGCAAGGCTGGCATTTGCTTTGGCCAGAGGCCTACTCCAGGAAGTACTGTGGGACAGGGAGCTCAGTGCCCCAACTCTCCGGTACAGCCTGAACAGGTGTGACCAGCAGGCTCTCTGGTGGCCTCTGTTCCTGGGGCCTGCAGCAGACGTAGCAAAGGAGCCAAAAACAAAAGAAACTGGGGAGATAAGCAACTCTGTGCCAAGCCACAGGGAGCCCTGGAGACTCTTGGCTGAGCGGAGCCAGGACAGAGAGCAGAGCAAAGGCTCGCCCACAGAGGAAGAGGAAAAGAAAAGCACAATGGGGGTAACCCAGGCTCCTAGTCCTTTTTGTGCCCCTAATTCATCAGACTCTGGACAAGTCTCTGGTCGCTGTAAGTTCCTTCATCTGAAATATAAAGGGAGAACTGCAGTGAAAACTCAGGATTTTGATAATTTTTATGTAAGTAAAAAATCTCCCCAGGGTGGGTGTGTTTTTAAAGAAATGCCCTCGACTATGATGTTAACTCTTCTGCCAGCCCCCAAAACCACCCCCATCCCCAGTATCAGTGTGTGTCTCCCTATGCACCATTGCCGTTGGCATGGCAACACTGCCATCGCCACATGCCTGACCCCAGGCCTTGTCTCTCCGTGGCTGGGTTCTTGGATGGCAGTGCTTACCCCCACACACACAAACACACACCCATGTTTAGCCTGGCAACAGCCATTGTCGTGATGCCCAGATACACTTTTACCCACAGGATTTAAGGGCAGGTCTAATTTCCTAGTATTTCCTAACTTGCTAACCTTACAGAAGAAAGGTGCCCTCATTTTTTTTCCCTAATCCCCTTCTTCTGCATTCTCTCTTCTTTCCCTTCACTCGCATCTCCTGTAAGCCTGCGTTTCGGAGAGAATAAACACACACCTTGTGCCATCATCAGGAAGAGTCGATAAGAAAATACACACAAGCCGCGTACCACAGAGCCTGCCTGCTAGCAAGCACTCGACAAATGAGCACTGGTTTTGTCATCGGCATGACCTCATCATAACCATGACCTCGTGGCAATTACCTCTAGATTTATCTACTCATTTCGAGTTTGTATCCCTACAAGATGGCAAGCTGCCTGAGGACAGGTATGCTGTGTTGCTCACTAGTGGCTCTTACACCAGTGGCTGGTACACAGAATAGATCCAAAAATATTTGCGAAATGGATGTTGGAAGGTAGAAGCTGGGCAAAGACTTTGTAAGTGTGGTGTGAGCGCGTGCACATATGTAAGAGTGTGCATGTTTGTGTGTGCCTGTATGAGTGAGCGTGGGCGTATGCATGTGCGTGTGCACGCACACACGTGTTGCAGTCCTGAAGGGCTGAGTTCCCTCCTCTGCTGCACATGTAGCTTTGCCTCCCTGTCAGAGCCTAATCAACTGGACCGGCTCTCCGGGGACGTTTTAGCACCACTCTGTTTTAGTTCCTGTCCAAGCCACCCGGCCTGCCCGCCCCCATCTCTAGGAAGCCACTGGATCAGAGCTGGGGCATTTATAACATGTGCTTTCTAGCTAGCGTGAAAGATAGCGGTTAAAAATGGAGGATAATAAATAACCAGCTAATCCATGGTTAATGTTTTCAAAAAAAAAAAAAAATACCAGTGAAAGTCATTTATACGAAAGTTAAAATCCTAAAACACAACACTTCAAAAAATAAGCACCTAGGGCTTCTCATTTTGCCTCAGCGGAAGGATCGATCTATTAACAAGCGTGTACTGAGAATGTACTGAGCACAGCGAGAGAGAAAAATACACGTCCTTTGTCGGTAGGGGAAGGAGTGGAAATCAGAAAAAAAAAAAAAAATCAGTTACAACAGGAAATGGTCACTGTGACAAGGAAGGAGGCGCGGAGGACCACAAGGGGCACCTCTTTCGGCTGGACGAAGTCGAGGAAGTCTTTCCAGAGGCAACGCCCGAGCCAGGTTTCGCAGGAGAGTTGGAGCTAACCAGACCAGGAGAGGCAGGAGTAAACGCACGGGTGACAATGCTTGCAGCAAAACCCAAGTAGTTCCGTGCGAGTGTGACCACGACAGTAACAGCAACAACAGCGGTAGTAAAAGGCACTAGCTACACCTCCCCAGCACCTCCCGTGTGCCAGCCCCGGTCCTACCTGTCTTTACTCAAAGTGACCCAGGGAAGAACTGGCACTCAGGGATCCAGGGGTGGAAAGGAGCTGGGAGAGTTGAGGCTCCAGAAATAGAAGAGGCCAGAGATCAGTGGTTTTGTGAGAAGGCTTCGGTGGTTAGAGTGTGACTATGGAGTGGCGGAGAGCCACAGAAGCTGTGACATGCTCTTGACCAAGTCCCTGTTTTGGAATGGTCATTGTCACCACGTGGCGGTGGACACCTCGGGCTGCAGTTCAGGCTGGAGGCTGGGAGGGCAGTGGACAGACACTGGAGCCATCCAGGCGACAGACGTGAGCACCCAAATCAGGAAGCAGAGGTGGAAACAGAGAGGAATCAAAGAATTTAAAATTTTACATATATATATATATATGCACAGAGAGAGAGGGAGAGAAAGGAAGAGAGAGATTGACTTGTTGAGGGCCGCAGAGCTGGGAGGTTATTTGAATCTCGGTCTCCCCGAATCTGCAGTGTCCCCTCCACCACGGTGTCTCTCGGGTATCAGGAGATTTGCTGCTGCGTCACCCACCCCACCCCTGGGCTTCATCCTTTACCAGCCGGGTTAACTCTTGTGTCACTTCATTGCTCTAAGCCTCACGTTCCTCGCATGTTAATGGTGGTAATAAGACCTGCCCTGCAGAGTGGGTCAGCTCCTTCCGTGCTGTCTAAATATTAGACTGTGACATAAATGCAGGTGCTTCTTTATGAAGACGCCGATGAGGAGGGTGTGGATGAGAATGTGGCTGATGACCACACCTTTCTAGAAGCCATTTCCCATTGATTTCACAGACCAAGCTCTACTCATTCACTTAATTCTTCTCGGTGTCTTGCCCTGACTTCCCTGTCCTCTTCCAGAAAGAACTGATTTCTCTGTCTTCTCTTGTCCCGTTAAAACTTGTGCTCATGACCCAGCGCCTACATCAGTTTGTAGTCCTTAAAGAAAAATTAATCCTTGGTAGATGACTGTTGATGTCTAGTTCAAGACCTGGACTCCCCCAGTGTTCAGGGACTATGGGGACAATTGTACGTGTCTATACCCTTACGTTCAGATGTGAAGACCAGAGCATTTCTGTTGCTGCATTATTTAATTATTCGAAATAGAAGTTGGCGGCTACAGGGAATGACTGTTCGCAATATGCAATTTGCCTTCCAAACAAGCTCATTTGGGCTTTGACATTTGACAGAGAAAGGTCTGAGAAAATGAGCTGTGTAGAAAGGATGTCTCTGCATCTGACACTGCCTGAACTTTGGTGGGTTGATTTTTACAATCACCAGATCATCAAAGGTTACACTCATTTAAATTCTTCTCTTACTAACAAAGAAAGAAAACAAAATGCCACAAGCTGCCTTAACCTACTGTCCTCAACCACAGGCACTAGCCGGGGACTCTCAAGAAATACTTAATGTCTGCAAAAGGTGCTGTGTAATGGACAAAGTTAGTCTGCCATACCTCTGTGCACACCTTCCATATCCTTTCTTCTCTCGGAAAATCCAGAGATCTCCTGCTCTATCAAAATCTGCTCCACATGAAGTTTTCTTCCCTTCCACCAATACTTGTTCTGCCCACCATTCTTTCCCTCTCTAAATATCTATTGGATTGTTGTGGGCCAAGCACAGAGCTGGGTGTTGGGTATGTACAGCCCCATGTGTGTTTGCTGTCCTGGCTTCTGCCCTCATCTTTCTTTCTCCTGTGATGCTGCAATAATCTTTCAACTAACTAGTCCAGAGATTTCCCCTCCCCACTTCACTCCAGCCTTGCCTCCTCCATAGGCACATGAGGGCACCATGATAAAGCACTTATGTGATTATTCCGTCCAGGGACTACGAAATTGCCACTATACAACTTAGTCTCAGCCATAGGGCCTTTGTTTTATTAATTAACTTTACAAGTAATTATTTAGGACCTGCTATATGCCAGGCATGCTGTACAAGGTTTTGAAAGATATAACAGTGATCAAAGCAAGCAACAGCATTTGCTCTCACAATGGATCAATAAATAAGTAAAATAAATGAAGAGCACAAAAGTAAATACATATCTTCAACTATCTAGTTAGGAGACAAACGCTGCTGTAAGAGGGAATAAGGTAGGACACCCAACTTGGATTGGTAGGGAGAGGCCGGGGGAGGCCTCTGGAGTCTCAGGGTGTGAGAATCTAAATAGCAAAAACCTGGAATATGAGCAGGATATGAAAAAGCTCATGGTGAACTCAAGATGGGCAGTGTGGCTGGAGCCTACTGCTCAAGGGAGGGAAGAGTAAAAAGTGAAGGTGGGACCAGGTACAGTGGCTCACACCTGTAATCCTAGCACTCTGGGAGGCTGAGGCAGGAGGATTGCTTGAGGCCAGCAGTTCGAGACCACCCTGATCAAGGGTGAGACCCCCTTCTCTATAAAAAAAGAAAGATCAAATTAGTCAGGCATGGTGGCATGTGCCTGTAGTCTCACCTACTTGGGAGGCTGAGGCAAGAGGATCAATTGAGCCCAGGAGTTTGAGGTTGCAGTGAGCTATGATGATACCACTGCACTCTAGCCTGGGCAACAGAGTGAGACCCTATCTCAAAAAAAAAAAAAAAGTGAAGTTGGACAGGTGGGCAGGGGCCTGGCATATAATAATTTACAAGGTGATGTTCTTCATCCCTTATCAAACATCTGAATTACCTGGGGAGCTCTTGAAAACTACTGATGGCCTGTCCTCACAAAGTGAAATCAATTCACTTAGAATCTTAGGGGGAGGGACCTGAGCATGCACAGGTTTTTAAAGCTCCCCAGGTGATTCAAATGTGTAGCCAGCATTGCCAGCACCTACCGTAGGGTCTTTGCAAATCGGCCCAACCTCCCTCTTTCATTTTATCTCTGCCTTGCCGATCCGTTCCCTGACACTATTCCATAACATCCTCTCTTCCCTTTACACATCAGCCAGTTTCATACCTCTTCATTGTTACCTATTTTGTTTCCTCAGCTTAAATTCAATCTCCCTTCCTCTGTATTGGCTAGAAATGTTTTTGGCTGTAAGTAATTAAAATCGTGACTAGGAATACCTTAAATAAACAGAGGCTTATTTTTCTCATATTGTGAGTATGCAGGTAGGTGACATTGGCGTTGGTTCAGAAGCCTGGCGCCTACAAGTCAGCCTCAGTGCAGGAAGTAGCGAAGAAAGATGGGCCTGAGGTCCCTTTTATTGGGAGAACAAGAATTTCCCTAGAAGTCACACTCTGGCAGACTCTCCCTGTGTCTCCCTGGCCACATCAGTATTACAGACCATCCTTAGCTGCAAGGGAGGCTGGGAAAGGCAAGGGTGGGTTTAAAATGATTGACTTAGATCAACCACGATCTGTCCCCTCGGGCTGGGTGCTGGGGGTCTGGTAAAAGAAATAAGAGGAGGTAGCTATTACATAGAAAACAAACACTGAACACCACATATGCTCTGAATCTTCTCAGTGAATGCCTATCACCTCCCAAAAATAAGAAGCTGTGGCTCAAAGAGGAAATGTTACAGACCCAAGGTAACTGGCACTGAGATAATGAGACATAAAATAAAGCAGAAGTGGCTTTTGCCACAGGTGTTCATAAGTTTTAAGAAAGAGAGTTTTTTGTCCGAAGTGAGTGGGTGAGGGGCGGGATCTCAGTAACAGGTGACAGGCTCCGGCTTGCATCTCTGTGACAGACAAACTGAGCTTGCATCCTTGAGTGCGGCCTTTTGACTGAATCCAAATTTTACAGAACAAATTCTTTTAATAAAAGATTTATTAAAGGAGAGGCTGCACTTGGGGATCTGGAGGGCCACAGGTAGCCTTGAGGCTGCAGTTCCCCACGCCCATGTAATTTGACTACATTACTGAGTTTTGGGTGTTTTCCAAAATTAGAGGGTTTCAGAACAGTAAGAGGACAGCAAGGGAGAAAAAAGTTCTCTCAGGTGACCCTAGAGCAGCAGTCCCCAATCTTTTTGGCATCAGGGACCAGTTTCATGGAAGGCAATTTTTCCACCAACAAGGATGGGGTGGGGTGGGGTGTCGTGGGTCAGGGAGGGTGGTGTGAAGCTCAGGGGGTGATAAGTGACCCATTTCATAACAGGCCACTGACTGGTACCAGGTCTCCACCTGGGGCTTGGGGACTGCAGCCCTAGAGGATATGGGATCTAGAAAGTGTTTACTCGGTAGAGAGAAAGGGAAAAGGATTCCAGGGTGCAAAGAACATGACTCCTGTCTCACTGTTAGCATCGCCATGGATTTGAGAAGGACATGAAAGTCCAGAAAGAGATGCCCCAAAGCTCTGCCAGTATCGGAAGTTAAAATTGCCCTCAATAGTTTTAGCTGCTTCTGTGATCGGTACACAAATACATTCCCAGAAGGGACCACTTCCTTCAAATGATTCTATTTATATCACATATTTGCACTTGAACCCTATCCCCAGATGTCATTGGGCTTAAACAAACAAAAAGCGACTAGATTAATCAGTCTTCTTTCTGCTGTGAGTAGTGGAATAGACAACAGGCTCTCTCCTCAGGGCCACAGGCCTGCCTTGCTGCTAAAACTATGGGTGAAGTTCATCACAGCCCATCTGCTTCCAGCTCCTGCACTCATGTGTAGATAGAAGCCCATGCCATCTTTGGAAAATTCTGACTATAATAATAGCTACCATTACATGTATTATTTCCTTAAATCCTTATAAAGAGGCTGATTTCATTATTATCCCCAATTTTCATAAGAAGTGGAAGCAAAGAGAGAACAAGGCAGGTCTAACTGGAGTGTTCAGGATTAGAACCCAGCCAGTCTGGTTGCAGATCCTGTTCTCTGAACCATCATAGACTTGCTACTGACTTCCATAGATCCATGGTAGTAGATTTCCTCCCAAATTTCTTCCTCACATTTACTTGCAATCTGTTTTTCAGTCCCCACTCCAAACCCAAGAATATTATAAGCCAACCATTCCACCCACCAGGTAATCAGAAGCCACCAAAGGGAGCCACAGACAACCTACGAACAGACTTAAGAACTAGATGTCTCCTCTCATTCCTATCCCTTCTTCCAAGTTTTGCTCCATTCCTTTGTTTATGCAGGTTCCCTCCGGTTGGCTTTGTCTCTGGCGCTATGCCTGCCTCTTAAATTGCACTGAATTTGGCTTCTGGGGTTTTAACCCCTTATGCTTTTAAAGGGTAAGAATTGTCTCACTTTCCTACTCTGCCGTCAAACTGGATCTCCTGGATGCTTTAGCTAATTGTATGAAGTCAGTTCAAGCCCCTAGGACCACGTGTTTGAAGTCAACTAAGTCTGCCGCAGACCCTCGAAAAGAAGCGCTATCTGACTTCCAGTTTTGCTGCTGTTGGTGGTGGTGTTCATTTTTCAAGCTGGTGTTTATTGAACTCTTGCTTTCTACCCAGCACTGCACTAAGCACTTGACCTGTTTTGTCTCACTTAATCCACCGCCATCCTCCAAACCCTATGGGATAGCTATTATTATTATCTGCATTTCACAGGAAGAGGAATTGAGCCCTAGAGAGGGTTAGTCACTTGCGTGAGGTCACGCAGCTGTAAGTGAGCAGATAGAACCCAAGCCCATGTCTGGTTGACACCAAATTTCTCCCCTCTAGGGCTTTACAGAACAAGCTTAAATCCTCTTCCAGCCTTTCAAATATTAGCCAATAATTCTCACATTTCTCTGAGTCTCCCCCCAGTTTCAACAACCACAGGTCCAGCCACCACTCCTCTTTTGCTGTGATTTCACCTTCATCTGCTCATTCAACGTGTCCCATGCTAGTCTGCTTTTACAGGTTGGTCTAGACCTGGTCTCACTACTCTGGGTGTGTTCTGATTAGCACAGCATATACAGTTGGCCTAACACCCTTTTCATCCTTTATAGTCTATTTCTAGCAATGAGGCCATACATTATTTTGTTAGCCTTTAAAACCCCAATCAACAGAAATGATTCCAGAGGGAAATTGCTTCTGCACTTGTCTGCTGTTAACTGCGAAAATGGACAATGTGAATGGAAGTCAAGGAAGTACCAGGAAGGCAATGCCTAGTGAGTTAGACTGTTAGAGGACTCATTCTGTGATGGGAGTGGGGCTGTTTTTGACTATGTATACATTGGCTTATATGTTAGACATCCAGATGCCAATGGCCCACCTCTTTCCTGAAAATTCCCAAGGTAAGAAGGCCATCTTGAGGCCATCTGATGCCCTTACCTTTGTGTTAAGCTCAGCAGTTAGTGTTTTTGATGCTCAGCCCCCCTGGTCCTTGTGATCTGTGACATAATAGAATCAAATTAAAGGCCCATTTACCAGCTTTATTGCCGATTATTTATAATACTCCGGTTCCAAAGTGCTTCTTTATAGAGTGCTTAAGCTGCCATCGCTGGATAGAGCATGCCATAAATGCATTCACATGCACAGAGCATTATGTCCCATAGCCGCAGCAAAAAGGGAAAAGATTATTCTCAATTATTTCATATAGTCTATTTTATTGTTTTATTGTAATAAACTGCCATACCTTACACCGCTTTAAAATCAATAGTTTGCATTAAAAATAATGAAACACGGCTATTAATCTTGCTTAGCATTTCTGCTATTACTTTCTGATAGTGAATCCGTAATACAGAGAAGATAATAATTACTCATTTTCCAATCAATAGGAACATTTCCAAATGCTCCTAGGTGTCCCAGTGCTATTGCATCAACGGGAGGTGATGACAAGGGGGGGTGTAGATTTAAAGACTCCTGGTTGGCATGGAGTTCTTCGTGCCCTCCCTGCACCTGTCTGCACAATCCCTAGCTCTCAGAGCATCCTGTGTGATTCCTTGACACAAAACAATAGACTGGTTAAATGCTTGGGTTTTGGACAGCCTGGGCTTAATTTCCATTTTCATCACTGGCCAGTACCATTGGAATGACTTTGGGCATGTTTTTTAACCACTTTCTGCCTCAGTCTTCTTGCCTATGAAAAAGGGATAATAATATCTACCTTGCAGGATTACTGTAAATATCATATGCAAAACTTTATAGGATATGCTTAACACAGTTCCTGAAATATAATAAGTACATTAGAAATGACAGCCACTATTACCATGCCGTTTGCACCTGGGGCTGATGGATGGCTTCATAGATTGTTGTTTCCCAAAGAGCTAGTGGCAAAAACAGGCGAAATGGCTCATAACATTTCTACTCTTTTGTTCCTTCATTTCAACCTGGTATAAGAAGATCCAGCTGTGCGTTTTGGTGGTACTTTCAGCATCTGGACTTGAAACTTGGACAGGGGAAATTGAGCTATCAATTTGGTCGTGATACAAAAGGCCTTTTGACTCACAGCCCTTTGCTCTTTAGCAAAATCTCTGTGGAGACAGTACTGGAGTGAATACATGGTTTCGTCAGTAAATACCCTTTGATCAGCATTCACATAAAATATGAGAGGAGTGGAGATGGTAAATGCCTAAGCTATAATTGATGGCATGGCTTTTCCGTGCCATTTAATTCAATCCAACAACTGTTTATTGAAAAGCTAACATGTACGAGGAGAAAGGCTGGGTGGTGAAGAGTAAAGAAATCCAAAGAGTAATAAGGCATAATATTTGCTTTTTAAATATCTTAAAATCTAGGCAAAGACACACATGTCACCTACATAACTTGAGCCCAAAGTGCAGAAAGAAAGATTGATTCTGTCTAGTGGGAAAAGGTTATTTCAGGTGAAGCATGAAAGCATGAGTAGATCTTGATGAGGGAAAATGGAGGAAAAGGAATATTCTAGGGAGGCGGGGGAACCACAAAGGAAAATGCCAAAAGGTGGGTGAGCATATGTCGCAATATAACTACTGTTGTAAAATCCTTCTAGATTTCCCGCTGCCTAAAACATATCTCAGGGGCTCAGCCTGAGTTTCTAGTCCACTCCCTGTTCTTTACTATCCACCCTAGGCTCCTAAAACTACAGCAAAAAGTATTTGTACTTCAAAAAAAAAAAATATATATATATATATATATACACACACACACACCACCTTCTGCTTCATGCCTCTCTCAGCTTGCATTTGCTGTCCCTCAGACTCAAAATTGACTTATCCACCTGAAATTCTATTAATATCTTCCTGGAAGACTCAGTTCAAATATTACCTCCTCTATGAAGCCTTCCCTGATACTCTCAGATAATTTCACACTGTGTCACCACTCTTTGTCTGCATGTCTGATGTTATGTTTCTTAAAGGAATAAATGTACATGTGAATGAATGAATAAATAGATGAATGGAATCAGATGTAATATATTCAGTAAATGGCGGGTCTGAAAGAATTGGGACATAGCCTACTTGAGAACCCAGTGAGCCGGGCTTATTTGACAGGCTAAAGAATTTGATTTTATTTTGCATAGGAAAACTATTGGAGAACTTTGAACACAGATGCAGATAACCAGAATTGTTCTGTAAGAAGACGAATCTAACAGTGGTGTGCAGAAAATTGTGGCATGGGTGAAACTAGAGGCAGAATGATAACTTTACACAATGAGATACTGAAATGAGGTAGTTTAGCTGAAATCAAGAGAAGAAGAAAATGGAGAACATTTTAGAAGACGAACAGATGTTGTCAATAGACGGATTAGAAGAGAAAGGAAGAGTAAAGAGGCAGAGATGAATCTCCTCTTACAGTTCCTCTTACCACTACAAACATTATTGGGAAGGGATGTTGCTACACTACTCTTCTCCTCACCCCACTTTGTTTTAGAAGACGAGTCATTGATCTGTTCAGGTTAGATTCCGAGGACTGAGATTTGGTGAACGTACCCCTGGGTAGGGTCACTCGAGTATGAAAAGTTTATGGACAAAATTGCAATGGTCTCTTCTATTCTTTCCTTTCATTGCAGCCAGATCGGTAAGTTAGCTGATAAAACTTGCGACTTCTTTTCTGTCTTGTCAAGAACTCTAGGTCCTTGGCACTCAAAGTGTGGTGTGCGAAACAGCAGTAGCAGCAGTGCCAGGGAAGTCATGAAAATGCAGAATCTCAGGTCCCGCTCCAAAGCTAGGAAGCAGCATCTGCATTTTAACAAGATCCCCGGTGATTCCTGTGCACATTAAAGTTTGAAAAATACCACTCCAGAAAATTATTGCTTCAGTGTCAGAGAACTAGCATGACTCGCAACTGAGGCTGCAAACTGGAATCACCTGGAGAACTATTAAAAATCCCAGTTCCCCAGCCTGCATCTCCACATGCGAGACCAATTAAATCAAAATCTTTGGGGGTGGACCCCAGACAACAGTGTTCTTGAAGTTCCCCAAGCTCCAATATACAGCCAAGTTTGAAAAAAACCACAAATCTAAAGGTCAGGTTTAGATTGGAACATAGTGGAAGAAACAGTCTTCCTTTCTCCTCTCCTGTCTTCCATTTAGCCCTTGGTTCTAAGCTAAGTGCTTCAGTCCAGTTTAGCAAAGAAATCACATTTGGGTTTCTGGCATAGGCCTTGCTGAAAACAAAGTGGAAGTTTGATTTCTCATTTTCTGTCTTTGTTTATGTGTTTATTTTCCTCGGGATTCTTGCAGGGAGGAGGAATAGATGGTGAAAGGCAGCATTCAGGTATTTTCATGTGTCTCCTAGGCAATCTCTAATAATGTTCCAACACTTAATCGTTGTTAAGACGAAATGTGGACCTCCACGCTAGTGAGAATAGAAAAAACACTGACTGCACCAGAGGGCAGAGAACAGCTCGGTTTAAGAAGACGGTTTCAAATAGAGCATCCTGTCTCTGTGCCACCTCTTTGTAGACACCCTTGCCTGGCACACACTGAGCATTCTCCACTGATTACTCCACACTGTCACCTGTTGAAATCAATGGGTTGAGTTCCCCGCCCCCACTTCTCAATATTGTAGATGAAACCAGAGATTTGATTTAATCCATATTTCATACAATGAAGCAGTAATGAAAAAAAAAAGCCAGAACATTAATTCTCTATGATGATAGCATCAAGAAAGAGGAAAAAATTCCATTCTATAGAGTTGGTTTTATTGTAATGATACAGGGCAGGGCAAGCATTTATCTGAGTCGGGGGCTGCAGCTGCTGGTTATAAACCACTGTAATAATGAAGACCAGATTGAATTATCTGCAGCTGTGATTAAAGATCAAAGAAGATTTTTTTTTTTTTTTAATAAACCCAGTCTTGTTTTTCTTTGTCAGAAATGGTTAAGGTTAAGCAAGCTGGCTAAACTGAGATGGAAAACTGAAGCCTTTTCAGCAAAGTAGTTAAGAAGCAGAGAAACGCAGAAATGGTCGAATGTATTTGTGTGTGGATGGACAGGTGGATAGTTGCATGGATAAGTAAATACCAGAGTCTGGGGTAGGCAGAACCTTTTGAAGGGCAATCAGGACGTGATCTGGCCCCTTGCTGCTGAAAATAGTGTTTTCAAGAATCCTCATAACTATAATGTCAGCTATCATTTTCTGAATACCTACTATGTGCCAGCTACTGAATTAGATGCTCTAAAACATTTACCTCACTTATTTGATTATCTGATTTACATAATAACCTTGCAGAGCAGGTATTATCTCATTTCTTAAAGAAGAGATCTAAGATTTAGTAATTTGCTTAGGAAATTTGAGGAGTGAGAATATATCTAATTTTTTTGCATTTTAATAGACTTTTATTTTAGAATAGTTTTAGATTTATAGAAAAATTGGAAAGATAGTACAGAAAGTTTTCATATACCCCACACTCAGTTTCTCATATTATTAACATCTCATAGGAATATGGTATGTTTGTCAAATCTAGTGAACCAATATTGATACATTATTTTTATTAACTAAAGTCCATAATTTATGCATATTTCCTTCCTTTTTACCTAATGCCCCATTTCTGTTCCAGGATCCCATCCAAAATACCACGTTGCATTTCATTGTCAGGGCGCCTTAGGCTTCTCTTGGGTATGATGGTGTCTTAGACCATCCACGTTTTTGAGAAGTATTGGCCAAATATTTTGTAAAATGTCTTTCAGTTGGTATTTGTCTGGTATTTTTCTTATGATTAGACTGGGAAGAAGACTACAGAGGTAAAGTGTTGTTTTCAACACATTATATAAAGAGCGCATGTTATTAACATGACTTAGCATGACGATGTTGACCTTGATCACCTGGCTGAGAGGACTGCACAGTTCTAATGTCCCTCCCGCCATGCCCCGCTGCCACTCCAGGATACTTCTTTGCAGGTGATCTCTGGAGTACCTTTGGAGAAAGGCTAGATATTGTGTCCACTCAAGGATTGAGGGATGTTTCAAGATGTCTGAGAAATTAATGGATGAAGTAAGGACTGGATTCAACTGTGAGTAATAGAAAATCCTACACATACTGGAGTAGAATTTAAATCTGTCTTACTCTTAAAACCTATGACTCTTTTCACAGTGCTTCGTTCCATCCAATTAACATAATGACTTTTAACATTTGGGTGGAGGAAGAGTGGATGATCTTACACAGCCCTTTGTGAATATTAGACACTTTCTTCCCTCCCCGCAAAATGCATTTCCTTACATGTACACATTTTATAAAATTTCAAGGAGTTTCCTGATCCCCTAAATCCACATGGAGATCCATATGAAAAAGCATTGCCCCGATGATTTAAAGATGTAATGAGTAGAGTTGAGAAGGAGAGAAGACAAACAAGAAAAAGCAGTAGATAGTTTACAAGAAATGTCTTGGACTTGCTCCGTTTGGAGCAACTATATTATTAGAATTTTGTTCACTTAAAATTGTTTTCAAAATTAACATGTAATATACATGTATTTGCATAATTGAAAATTAATGTTTAAACATCTCTATCAGCCAAAATATATGGGGGTGTGTGGAGACAAAAATATGCACATTGCCAGTTAGACCTCTGTGATGTCATAGTCATTGCCCATTAAAATTCACACCATGCTGTGCCTGTGACGGGGCCTGAGCCACCCTGACATCAACATCAGGTCATTTTCTACCCATAGGATCATACTGTCACCACACACTTTCCACTGTAATAGAGCATGTTTTATTACAGTGGAGTGATTTTGTTTTTAATGGATGCTCACTGAAAATAATACATTTTAAAATGTGCTGGTGTCTAGGGTGCTATATATCTCTTGGCTGGTTTGAAACAATGCAATGTTTTATACACATAAAATCAACCTATATCATGCCCTGCTGTCCTCAGCACCAGGACACTGGCTTTCCCTGATTTCACATGCATTTCTTAACATGTATGTGGTCTTTATAACTTCTCTTCAACCATTCTGTTCTATTCTTTTTTTTCCCATTAAGAATGTCGTTCAGCCAGGCACGCACCAATAGTTCCAGTTACTCAGGAGGCTGAGACAGGAGGATGACTTGATCCCTGGAGCTCGAGGCTGCAGTGAGCTATGGAGCCATGATTGTGCCACTGCACTCCAGCTTGGGTGCCAGAGCAAGACTCCATCTCTAAAAATGTAAAAAGAAAAAAAAAACAAATATCTTTTATTTTTCTCTTAATCTAATATTATCTGAATTAGTTCAATTTATATTTGAGGAAAAATTTGACTTGATGTGGTACTCACAGCCATGTGGACGGCATGGTGGTGGGGCGGGCGGCAATTAACCATTGGAGGTTTAAGCCATGATAGATATAAACATAGGAAAGAGAGGAAAGTTGGCTGGGAATTTTGGAATTGCACTTTGTACTATTTGAGGATGTTTTGATTAGTGACATTTGTCTGACTTGATCTTTATATCATCAAAAGGCATTCATGTGATTCTGAGAAGATGACAGCGTAGGAAGTACCAGAAAGCTCTCTCCCCCCCTCCCCAATGCACTGGCAGAATCTGTCCTATGTAAGTATTTTAGGACTCTGCGTGTACTGAAGGCTTTCAACTTCCAGGAGAAGGATTGGATGGCAAATTGCTGTTAATTTTGGTCCATGTCAGCTCCTAGCACAGTAGCTTCTACCCATCTCCCACCCCCAACCCAGTGGCAGATAGCTGCGTGCATGTTCCTGGGACAGCATGCACGTAGCTTGTGAAAGCCGTGGTAGTGAAAAAGCACCCTTTCATCCAAATATCAGGGCTCTGTGGTCTGATCTCTGGTTGCTGTTTCAGATCACAGAGGTGCAAGGAGGCCAGCAGCCATTGTTGTCGCACCTGCCCCCATTGTTGCAAGCCCCTCCCTGCTGGCTGAAGTGACTGCCAAAGGATTTAAAGAGCCAATGTCCTAATTTTTACACCCCCTCCTTCATTTTTCACTTCTCCCCTTTTGGGAGCCACGCATTAAAGACTAGAACACTTAAAAGAAACTGCATATACACGGAAAATCAGAAGGTCACCATTGCATGTCCAGGGAAAGCTGTAGGGCTCAGAGAAGACCTGAGAAGACCTTAAGTTTGTACCTCAGGCTGATCTTCAGCACAGAGACAGCATACCTCAAAAAACCAAAACAATAACAAAAACAGCAAACTCTGGAAAGGAGTAGAATCTGAAATTCAGAATAAAATACATTATTTTATTCAAATGTCCAGTTTTTAACAAGAAATCCCAGGGCATATGAAGAAATGGAAAAGTGTGGCACACTCAAAGGAAAAAAGTCAGCAGAAACTGTCCCTGAAAACGTCTTTATAGCAGATCTACTAGACAAAGATTTCAAAACAAATGTCTTAATGATGCTCAAAGAACTAAAGAAAGATGTGAAGAAAGTCAAGAAAACAATGCATAAACAAACTGGAAATATCAATCAATAGATAAACTAAAAAGAAACCAAAAAGAAATTCTGGAACCGAAAAGCACAATAACAAAAATGGAAAAAAGAATTCAATGGCAGATATGAGAGCAGAAGAAAAAAATTCATGAACGTAAAGATAAAACAATGGAAATTGTCAATCTGGGGAACAGGAAGAAAAGAGATTGAAGAATAATGAACAATGTCTAAGGGAAACCATCCAGTGGACCAATATGTGCACTGTGCGTATTCCAGAAGGAGGAGAGAGAGAGAAAAGGGAAGAGAGAATATTTAAAGACATAATGGCTGAAAACCTTTCAAATGGGATAAAAAATATGAATATAAACACTGAAGAAGCTCAATGGACTCAGAGGTGCACAATGAGATACACTATAATCAAACTGTCAAAACTGTCAAAAGACAAAGAATATTGAAGGCAGCAAGAGCAAAGTGACTGACTCATCACATACAAGGGATCCTCATTAAGATTGTCAAAAGATTTCTCATCAGAAACTAGAGGCCAGAAGGCAGTGCACCAAAATATTCAAAATGTTCAAAGAAAAAAGGAAGAGGGACTGAAAAACTAAGTCCTTTATTCTAACAGCCTATGAAAAACTGAAATCTATCAAAAACACCTGAGTGATTCTGGAAGCGAATCCTTCCTCAATCAGGCCTTGAAATGAGACTACAGAACCAGCCCAGAGCTTAATGACAGCCTGTGTGAGATCTTGAAGAAGAGAACCCACCCAACCATGTCCTGTGGTTACCGTGGGGATTAAATTTAACATGCTAAAGTCATGACACTTTGTCTTGTTAACTTTGATAACTTAACTTCAATATCATAGAAAAACTCTCCTACTTTACAGCTCCATCCCCCCCGTTTCCGTTGTTGATGTCACAAACTTGTCCTTATACATTGTGTGTCCTCAAGTATAAACTAATAATTTTCTTAAATGCATTAGTCTCTTAAATTATGTAGAAAATATAATGTTAAATTATAAACCAAAGTTGCCATAATACTAGTTTGGAGACTAATATCAGTTTTGTTGAAGGTATTAGTCTTAAATCATGTAGAAAAATAAAAAGTGGAGGAACAAACCATTGTTACAAAAATACTAGATTTTATAATTGCCCATGTATTTAGCTTTATTGAGATCTTTATTTCTTTATACAGCTTCTAGTTCCTGTCTAGTGTCCTTTTATTTCAACCTATGGGACTCCCTTGAGCATTTTTTCTGGGACATGGCTATTGGTCACAAACTCCCTCAGCTTTTATTTATGTGGGAATGTTTTAATTTCTCCCTCTCTTTTGAAGGACAGCTTTGCTGGATATAGCTTTCATGTTTTGATTCCTGACTTACAGAAACTATGAAATAATAAATGTGCATTGCTCTAAGCCGCTAAGTTTTGGGGTGATTTGTTATGCAGCAGTAGATAATTAACACGATAGCTTTCAGAGCAGTTACTATTGTTGCTTCTGCTACATGTGCTGCTGCTGCAATAATAACAGAGAAAAAGTGAAAGCGTATCCCCAGGGTTTCAAGACATAATTGCAGAGTTAACTGTCCATCATCTCGATTTTTGTATTGTGTCTTCGGTTTGTCTTCACTCAAAATTTCAACATTGGCTTTCCACTCCTTAATACGTCCATGTTTCTTTTTAAAAGTATAAATGAAGTATCCCAAGAATGGAAAAACAAGCACCACATGTACTCACCATCAAATTGGTATTAACTGATCAACACATAAGAGTACATATAAGAATAACATCTATTGGATATTGGGCAGGGGGGAGGGGGGAGGGGAGAGAAGGAGGAGGGGACGGGTATATGCATACCCAAAGAGTGCAATGCACACCATCCGAGAGATGGACATGCTTGAAACTCGGACTCAGCGGGGAGGGGGCGAAAGGGCAACATACGTAACCTAAACATCTGTACCCCCATAATATGCTGAAATAAAAAAATAAAAAAATAAAAAAAGTTTAAAAATATCTATCAGTTAAATTAATTTCCCCCACCTCAAATCTTCAAGTCAAATGGTCATTTCAGGATCCTGTGTCTTACTTATTTCTAGGCATCCTTCACCCCTAACATGCAATTCAAACAGATGTAACTTGGGAACAGTGTCAACATACACTTGAAAATGGGCTTTGTTTGTACGACCAGAAACTGAGCCTACTGCCTTCATCTATAAAATGGGGATAATTCCCCTATACTCATAGAGTTGTTTTGACAATATAGTGAGAAAAATTTATCAGGTGCCTGGGTAGTAAGTGTCAATAATAAAATTTCATTTCCAATCTCTCTTATGCATGAATCACAGTATCTTGGAACATTATGGATCTTAATCTGCCATAGGAAATTACATAGAGAAATAACAAAACTATATCAAAACTGAAAAAGGAAAAGAAATGGCCCTAAATAATCTGTCCTTTTAGGTTATACTGTAAATTCATTTGCACAGGATTCCACATATATATCTATGTCTTCTTCTTCCTCTGTGGAAAAATATAACAGATTCTTTCCTTCTCTTGAGGGCTTGGGGTGGCTTTTCAAACATTGACACGTTTGAAAAGAAATTGCCCCACATCTGGTGGCATTCCATGACCTTAGATGAAATGGTAGTAAAGGAAGCTAGGGTAAGTCCTGGGAACATTGGTCCAGTAAGGGCAACTAACCAGTCAATACAAAGGGCCCAGTGGCCTCAGGAAACTCAGGCATGGTCTGGCAGGTCTCAGGATTCCAACCCAGGAGGCAGGATAAATCTGGTCACTTGGGGGTTCCCACATCCAGATCAGCCTTTTGTTGATGGTGGGGCCACGATGAGTGCTCTCGCTGTCTGGAAAAAGAGAATGGTAAGAGCTAGGCAGTGACGTGTAGCATGGTAGGTTCTCTACACAGATGAATCACCTCAGGATATTTTTTAAATGCAGATGCTGATTCAGTAGGTCTGGGGTGGGCCTGATACACTGCACTTCTAAAATCCTTCCAGGCTTCCAGGTGACATTGAGTAGCTGGTCCATGGATTACATTTTGAGTAGCAAGGGTATAGTAGAAAGAGCATGTGGCTTAAAGATAGGTAGATATAGGATTGAAATGTACCTCAGCCATTTATTGTGGGACCTCAGGCAAGTCACTTAATTGCTCTGAGCCTATTTTCCTACCTGGAAAATGATTTTACTTATCTCCCAGGATTGTTGTGAGGATTAAAGGGAAAAGTATGACCGTAAATGCTTAGCAAAGTGTTCTAGCACGGTAAGTCACAGGGAGAGAAACATTTCTACCACACCTCCTCATGCTTCTATCTCTGCATCCCCTTTAGCAACCAATTTGATCGGTCATTCTGCTAGGACATTGAATTACACATGTCCACCAGCAGGCAGTATTACTTCCTGTTCCTATGGGATAAGCGTATCTGGGTATATTTTGCTTCCTTGGAGAAAGATGAGCCAAGT
The DNA here is from genome assembly GCA_004363605.1 of Indri indri. Classification (NCBI taxonomy): domain Eukaryota; kingdom Metazoa; phylum Chordata; class Mammalia; order Primates; family Indriidae; genus Indri; species Indri indri. The sequence continues at coordinate 20,519 of RJWJ010007647.1, read as the reverse complement.
CCATATGTCTCTCTCATTTTGCTTGTGCCTACAATGGAGTAACTCATTCTGTAACCTATTTTGCAGACACGCCCACTTCTACTTTAGCAAAAAGGATTAAGGAGACCAGCTTAGATGTCTAAGCCTCATACACCAAGTAGGATTTTACCAGAGCCCATCACTGGCGGTTATTGGGTGTTGGTTCAGCTATTAATAAAGAAGAGCTGTGTTTCCCACATCAATATTTTTCCTTGTGTACACACAAAGTCACCTCACCTGAGAGCCATGAGGTATGTGAGCAGCAGGCTATACTTTGAGCATTTATTCAAGTCCTGGCTTATTGTACCTCAATCTTTTCAAAACTTCACTATGATCTCTTAATTGTGTCTGCCATCATTCCACCACCACTTCTGCTATCATCATCATCATCATCATCATCATCCCCAGAAAGACCTAAACCCAGTTTTGTTCAACTTGAATTGAATTTACTGAGTGTCTGCAGTGTGCCAGATGCTGTGGTTCTGTCCTCTGGATTGTGCATATGGACGGGACCAGGTCCCCTTGAACGGTCTGAGCAGCTTGGACCTACTTGTACCAGGCACTGGGGGCACAAAGCTGAACAAGCTCCGGTTCCCGCCATCAGCTGGTCCTAGAACTGAAGAGAGATCAGGAACAGCAGCTAAGTCAGAGACTGGAGAAAACTCAGGTCTCGAGTGGTGATTTTCATGGGGGAATCCAGCTTCAGGAACAAGAAGGGAAAGCAAAGTTGAATACGCCTACATCCCAGTAGGGTTTCCCTTAGCATAGAGCTGGGGTCGGGGTAGAAGGAGGGCGCTGGCCAAGGAAGGATGCAGGCAGCACTGGGATATCTGCTCAACTACCAACAGAATTCTTATCTGGTTTGGACGTTATCTGAAATTAAAATCATACCTGACATACGAGGCCCTGGAAGAAATGCCTTTCCCACCTGAGATTATCTCTGTCTGGTTCCTGTGCAATAAGAAGACTGACGGAGAAAGCTTGATCGCTCCCCTTTTCTTTCTGGCAGGAAAACGGTCTTCCCCTAAGCCATGGTTTTTGGAGAAAATTTTTCTGGGGGTGGCTCTCTTGGTGAGAAAGTGAAACACTGGCTTTTGTTTGGGAGAGATCATATCTGTATTTGGACCCAAAGTAAATGGCTTCTTGTCCTGGGCCCTAAGCCTTACGTGCAACCAGCACAGTGCCTGACACGTGGAGCTCTTTTTGGCCCTGTGCTAGTTATTTACACACATATTTTCATACTCAATCTTGCAAAATTCTATAATACAGACAGAATTACTAATCCAATTTTATAGCTGAGGGTACTGAGTCTCAGAGGGTGCAGAGACTATTAAACATATACAAATTTTAGATTCTAACTCAAGTCCTTTAACTCTGGCTCAATATCTTGTTTTTCTAGAGAAGGGGATGATGAACTTTTCCTCAAACAACAAAATCGTAAATAGTTGAGGCTTTGCAGGCCATAAGGTCACTTTGCAGCAACTACTCAACTCTGTCATGACAGTGTGGATACAGACAAAGATAATTCGTAAATGAATAAAGGTAGCTGTATTCCATTAATGCCAAGTTGTGTTTATCAATAACACATGCAGCCAACCCGTGGGCCACAGTTTACTGACTGCTATTCTAGAATGCCCTTTGGACTCCCACCCTGATGGCTGGTGATAAGTCAGGCAAACTGGCAAATAGACATTAGTGACCTCTGAATTCTCATTCTGTCCAACAAATACCTCGTGACCCAGGCCTGGTCCCGGGTCCTAAATTCCACTGTTATATTTCTTGTGTCAGACATGGCCCATAGCAATCTTCGATGCGGCCATATCCTTTTATCTGGGCATGGATGGCATGGTAGAACAAAGACCACATGCTCCTTGCTTAGCTTCATGGTATGACCCATGAGTTAATTTTAGGATTCCTTCGATTACATAAATAGAGAATTTGAGTTAAATAGTGGATCCAGTCCTTACTCACAATTGCAGAAAAATACAGACATGCTTTGTTCTACTGGGCAGTTTTTCTATCGACCTGCCATAAAAGCAAAGAGCAAAATATTAAGTCATAACTCAGGGAAAGCATTTCTGCCGTGGGCTTGTGATAATGTGACTCAGGTATTTCCTTTCCAGTGGAGACTAGAGATGAATGGATACTTAGCATGTCGATTAGACTTTCTCTATCAAACATCAGATAACATAAACGAGCCTCTGAGAAGTGCCTGCTCTCATTCCATTCACAATCAAATCCTCTAACAAGGACTTAGAATGCAGATAATCTCTATTGTGGATTAAAGTAAAACCCATAGACTTTGGCCACTATGTGATACAGATAGGTAAAATGCCATTCTTCTGGGAACACTTACGAACTGATTATTTATTGCCTTCCCAGGGAAATGGCCAAAGCACTTTCGTACAAATGCGATCAGAATATCATCCCTCCATGGGGTGCTTTGGCTTGGGGTTGTGAGAGACCATTCTCAACAGAGACCAGTGGACGCTGGGATCAAGAAAGAGTGCAGGATGTGTGAGAGTTGAATAGGAAGCCCAACCAAGATGCAGAGGGAGATGACTTGAGAAGCTGCCTAGAATTAATTTTGTAGTTTATGCCCAATTTCAACAGTATGGTGCAAAGATGGGCCAGCCTCATGGAAAGGAAGAAAATTTTTCTGTTTGTTATAGATACAATCATATTCAAGGCACTTAATTAGTGAAACCAACTTATTTCTTCTCAAGAAATTTTGGTGAAAGTACAGCTCACCAGTAGTACATTAACAGTACCTTAGCAAACTCTCTGTGAAAGACAATCCCAAGAATCAGGAATTCAGCCATCCAGCCATTCATTCACAGATTCATGCATGCATGTTTTTATTCATTTATGCATACAAGCGTTCATCTATTTCTGGATTAATTTGCATAGTAGCCTCACAAGATATATCCGAATCCATAAGTACAGGAATTCATTTATTCATCCATGCACAGAGTCATTTATTCATGCATCTATGAAGCTTTGGTTCACTCCTTCATTCATGGATTCTTAAAAGTATTCATTAACCTGTTCAGCAAATTGCCATTTAAAATTTACCTTACAGACAGCACTGGCTTAAGCTGTGTGTGGAATGAAGATGATTCCGCATCCTCACGGAATGCATGCTTAAGAGGAGAAGAAAAAGTCTTAGCATAAAAATACTAAATACTAGGTCGATGCAAAATATGCGTTGCAAGTAAAGCATTGTAGAAGTTCACAAGCCAGGAAGGTGTACGTCCACTTGGAGGGAAGATGTGGAGGGTGGGAAGCATATTGCTCAGAAGAAGGTGGTCTTGACAAGTGGATGGGATCTGGACAGAATCGTATAAGAGAACCATATGAGTATATGCAATAAGTTGAGAAAACCCAAGGAATATGGTGGAGAAGGTGCTGAGGGGTAGCTGGTGGCTCTGTGTGTCTGGAGTACAGGGATTGGAGAGGATGCTAACAGAAGCTTAAAAGGCAAGAAGAGTCGGATCGTGAAGGACCTTGAATGCCAAGCTAAGGAGCTGGGACTTGATCCTGCACTAAGAGTGAGCTGCTGAAGGGTTTTGGAGGGAATTGATACTATCAGAAAGGGGCTCAAGGAGGTTCACTTACATAGGGAGGAGGGGAGAACAGCTGGGAAGCTTTTGCAGGGGAAAATATTGAGGGCCAGACCCGGAGCTATGAAAGATGAGGAGGTGATGTGACAGAGAGAAAGAGAGAGATTTGGAAAATGGTTTGATAGGACTTGAAAACTGATCGCAGAAAGAGAAAAGGGAGGAATAGGTTTCTCTGGGGTTTCTAATCAGGTGTCCAGGAGAAAGTGGTGCCTTTTGAGCATAATGTGATTGCAGAGGAAGAGGAAGAGCTAGGAAGGAAGAGATGGAGCCTGGATTTGCTGTGATTCTCATGATGCTGGCAGACGTCCTTGAAAGCAGAGGAAAATAACTTGGGCTCTGCCTGAGCCAGCACACTTCCTCCTTCCTGCCCCAGCAGCTGCACCAGCAGCCTCAGTTCCTCTCTCCACCGACTCCAGAGGGAGAAGAATGGGCAGGGTGGAGCCAGCAGGGAGCAAGGGGGTGGCATTACCCACAAAATGACTTCCCAAGCTCGCCTATTTCTGGCACCTCTTCTCCTGGTGCTTCTCAACCTTGGCCTGAGCTAATGAACCTCAGAGAGCAAAGCTGTCTTTTGTTTGTTTGTCATTTTGATGTTTTCTGGTTGATTAAGATCTATGCCAGCAGGAGGGCATAAAACCACCAGCAATTCTTAGTTTGAGGATCACAGGGCATTTTCATCCCCTCCTGACAAAATGCTGAACTTAATATAAAAATGCTGTCCCAACCACTTTAGATGAGAGCAATTGTTAAAAGGACTTTTTTCTTTCTCTTTTCTCCCCTCTGAATTGTTATTTTTTTTTCCCCTCCTCTCATCATTTTCTGCTTTGTTTCACACCCCTTGTAAATCAGGTGTCTTTTAAAAGAGGAGAACTTGAACAGACAAAAGCTACAAATGAATCTCACACTGGATCTTCACCGAGGGAAGAAAAAAAAAAACCCTGTTGCTACTGGGTAACACTTTGAGGTTTGCTTTTCCTCATCAAACCCTGGGTCTCCTTCTCCCATGGACCATTCTGGCACCCACCCCCATCCCCAGCCCCCATGCCAAGCCTACATCCTTGAAATTCCTAACTCTTACTGGAAAAAAGCATGCAGCCTTCACAGCTTCAGCCTTCTGGGGGAATGTAATTATCTAAACTGGCACGGATCCAGAACTCAGCTCCCCCATGAAAAGGATTTCTTATGAAAGATTAAGTGGTAACACATATGTCAATAGCGCTCCCAGCTCTGGAGTAATTCTGAGCAAACAAGAAAATGGCAACAGTTCCTGTTTCCAATCTGGAAACTCTCTCTGGATGTCTTTCCGCCCCAGGTGGCTCAGAGCTCTTGAATTTGTTCAGGTGTTGTGTCGTGCGAGCCAACACACAGGTGAAGGGGACAACCGGTTTGTCCACGGTGAGCATTTAGGGAATGGGAGCCAGGGAAGCAGCTGGTTTGGAGGCAGCCCTATGAGGCTGGCTGTTTTAGGGACTCTGTACAGACCCCCAGGCCTGCTTAGCCCCGGCCTCCTGCCTGTTTCTTGTAGCCCTCCGCCCTGGCAGGCATGGCAACACTGCCCTCTGCTGGGACAGCACGGTCATCACACCCCGCCCGAGTTCCCATGGCCAAGGACAATGGCCGGAAACGCGATGGCGAGAAGACTTGACAACTCGGCAACCTCTAGGGTCAGCTCTTGCGTGGCTGGAGTGTCGAGAGGCCTCATCTCTGATATCTGCCTTAACCCAGGGTTTTGGAATCAGACAGACAGCTCTGCTTTGTATTTGCCGTGTGACCCTGGGCAAAGATTCAGAACAGAAAGTCACCCACATCCGAGGACTATGGTGAATGTGAAATGGATGTTATCTTTTCAGCAAGGGTGAGCACACGTCCCGATTTCCCCAGGATGGTCTCAGCTGATGCCGGTGGTCCTGATGGAATCACGAAACAGCACCCCTTTCATTCTCAAAAGGGTCCCCTGTAGAAGATAAATTGCCTAGCAAAGCGCAGGATGTAGAAGGTACTCAGGGAATCCTAGTTTCTCTCTCCTTCATTAGAATGCAGGTCTTCTACTGTGAATGCGCATGTCCTGTTTAAAGGGACAGGTGATGCAGTTTCCTTTCCCTTTCTTTCCGTGGGGCAAACTGTGCACTAGCTTCCCTGCAGCCAGCAAAGTACCATGGCAGTGTTAGGAAAAGTCAGCGGCGAAGGAGCTAGGAGGCTTAGGAAGACAAATCAGGCCAAGCAATCCCCAGCAAGATCCTAAGTATGCCCCTCACCCTGTCCCGCTGCCGCCCATGTATGACAAGTGATGACCTTTGCTTTACCTTCTTTGCAGGACTGCAGCAAGGCCCAAAGGCAGCGATGGGTATGAAAATGCGGTACTAGACAGAAGCAAGGTGTCATTATTCCATTTTCGATGGAGACCAACTATCCACAGATGGAAAATATCTCTGAAAAAGAAGATGCAAAATTTCAGTGTGTATAGACACACAGCTATATAATATACATTTATTGCTTCCAAGCCTGAGAAATGTGGGGGAATTATTGAAATGTCTACCACTGTGATAGCTCGAATCAGTGACAATGGCCAAATTTTGTTGCATTAACGTCCCCGAGGGGAAGCTGGCAACCAATACTATGGTAGCAGCTGATCTACATGTCTATTTACATAAATTTGCATTGGTGTGATGTTGAAAAATAAATGCTGATGTTAAGGAAAGACTAAGTCATCTCAACAGAGCACAGTATCAAAGGGCACAAACTCTGGAACCTGGCCCATTACCTTCTATTTGCATGACTTTGGATCACTTATAACCTCATCATATTAGGTTTCCTTACCTAGAAATGGGAATAAGATACCTACCACAGAAGATGGGTGCAAGGATCAAACGAGTTAATGTGGATGAAGGATTTAGAGCATCACTTGACCTTCTAAGAGCTCAGGTATTTGCTGCTATTATTATCCCAAACTCTGCCCCTTGTCTCCCACCATCAACTTCTGTAACATGGTCTCTGCTTCCTTCCTTCCTTCTGTAAGTCATAAAAGTTGAAAAACTTAAAGCTGGGAGGAATCTCAGAACATCTAATCAGTCACTTTCAAACTTTTATTTTATTCCTTTTAAAACAACCATGGAACACTTTTTGAAAATGAAAGCTTACATGGAAACTCAGCATGGGGAGCCGTGTAGCATTGTGGTTAAGAAAATGGGCTTTGCAGACAGACAGGTCTAATTTCCAGTTCCGGCAAAGCTGCTTATTAGGCTTGTGCCTTAGGGCAAGTGATTTACCTTGGCATTAAGCCTCCATTTCATAAAGTGTAAAATGGCAACAGTAATTGTAAATATTTCACAAGGTTGTTACAAAGTTGAATGACTCCACACCTATTGAGTGTTTAGTGCCATGCCTGGCACATGAGAAGAAGCCAACAATTATGTCAACTGTTGAGATTTTAGTAAGTGAAATAGGTACAAGCAGAGCCACTCCAGTTGATGCTGGGGAGAAAACGGGAACCCCATGGAGGGCTCCCAGGGAACCCCCATGACTCTACAGAACACAACTTAAAAGCTGGCTGGTCTAGGCCAACATCTGGAAACCAAAGTCCAGAAAGCTCCCAGCCCCTGATCACATCTAACGCTAGTTACCGCCTTCCTCTGCCCCTAGCCGGCGTTCTTATTCTGCCACTGTCGGTTATGGCTATGTGATTGCCCTTCTTTTCCTTTTCCCCTAAAGCCATAGTTCTGAGATGGTCTCTTTGGTTTAAACACCTCTTTCCAGGCTTGATTAAGCTGAGCAAGATGGTGTGGCCTCCCCTGTGGCTGGCTCCCGGTGGGGCTTAAGTGTCCTGAACTTGCACTTCTAACATTGCCCGTTCCCTTCCTGTGCTGGAGAGAAAATGAGTCATTTGGTTAAAAATAAAAATACTACCATCTTCCCTCTAATGGCTCTGTTCATGATCACCGCAGGCTGGCACTGATATGCATTCCGAACAGCCAGGCACAGCCAGCGGGCAGCCGGAACGCTGGCCTACCTGAAACCACAGCTTTGTCATTGCCTTTGCTTCGCTGTAACGCGGGGATGCGGCCGTGCCGCCTTGGCTGGGCTACATCAGCACGGGGTGGAAGGGACGTCCAAGCTCCAGAAGAGAAGCACAGCGACAGACCCAGGAGTCAGCCCCCAAGGAACCAGCCCAATCTCTTCGTTTTACTGAGACCCAGAAATGGAGAGTAACTTATCTAAGGCCACTTAGCTGGAGTGGGACAAGCAAGACATGGTCAGGGCTCCTATTTATAATAAGTGTAACTATTATACCACTGCCCTTATTTCTACTTGCTGTTCCCAGCACTTCGTTAAATGCTTTAAGTCAATTGTTTCATTTGGTCATTAAAACGATTCTATGGGCAGATATTACTATTTTCCCCATTTTACAGAGGAGAAAACTGAAGTTTAGCAAGGTCAGGTTACTTGCCTAAGCTCCACCAGCTAGTACGTGGTGAAGAAAAATATGAAATTAGTTCATCTGAGTCTAGAACCTGGATTCTCGAGCACTGAATCCTCAAAGTTTGGGCATTGGGGTGTGTGTTTATTTGCCTGTGTATGTTCTAAGAGAGCAGGAATCATGTCTGAATCCTCAGCTCTTAGCGAAATTCCTAAATAGGAACAGACACCCCATAAATATCTGTTGAGTTCCTAATGTAAAGACCAAAACTGTTTGCTCCATTAGGATCTGTTTTTGTTTTGTTTTGTTTTGTTTTGCCTAATTGAAGGTGTTAATGACTGCTATGTAACTTTGTTCAGGACAAATTCCTCTAGCCAGTTTGGGATAGCATCTGTCTTCTTGCCCCATCAGGCCCTGTATATGTGCACCTGGCTCACACTCAGGCTAGAGAGAAGCGATACATGTTAGGGCTGAACAGGAAGGTAATGAAGCCATGACATGAATCTCGATTTCTCTTTGTGACTTAGGAGAAGTCACTCATCTTTGCTGTACCTCAATTTCCCCAGCTGTAAAGAAACCAGATGATTTGCAAGGACCCCCCCCCCCCCGAATAAGAGCTGAATCTAAGCATGATGTAAGGCATAGTTTCTCATGCTCAGCGTGATGGACATTTTGAGCCAGATAATTCTTTGTTCTAGGGACCAGTCTTGTGCATTGCAGGAAGCTCAGTTGCATCCTAACCTCTACTGATCCAATGGCAGTAGTTGTTCCCCAGTATGGCAAATGGAAACATCTTACATTGCCAAATGTCTTCCGGGGGATGGCAGACGGAAAAACTGCTCGGGTGAAGCGATCCAGGTTCTGCCTTGGCTTTTACATCATCTAGCTCAATGTCCTTACAGGTCCCTTGGCCTGTCTGGGCGTGACCCTGCAAAAAAAGGAAGTTATTCTCTTTAGCCGGGATGGTTGAGCCATGAATGTGTTCCTTCTAGGCTCCTTTCCTACCACAGCTGAGGGTGGAGGTAACGATCACTTGAGAGAATTGGTGCTGTACAGATCATGTTTGCAACCCAAGAGAAATCATGTAAGCCCATTTCAAACCTTCCACTAGTCCTAGATGCCCACATGCAAGTTCTTTACCATCATATGCATGATTTTCATCATCTGAACCTTGCCTAACTCCTGTGCTCCCTCTTCTATCTCTTGAAGGATAGGTAGGTATGTAGGTAGGTAGATGATAGACAGATAGATAGATAGATAAACAGATAGATATCCTATTGGTTCTGATTTTCTGAATAACGCCGACTAATACAACACATTAATCATCATCATCACTGTTGTTCACACACCATTCAGTGAAACATACATGCCAGAAACTGTGCTAGACTCTAGAATCAGATATTCTTTCTCAGATGAAACTAGAGGCCTTGGTTCCACTTGCTTATGCTCTGTGACCAGGAGCTCCTTTTTTGGATGGGCATAACATGCTCCTCCCTCCGCCTCGGATATTCCACTGAGTCTCTCCAAGAGGTAAGACGTGTAGGAGGCCTTCGTAAGCTCCGAAGTTATTCCTCCCTTGGAAAGGACGGTTTTGGTGGCAGAATCAGGGATAATATCACCAGTTTTGTAGATTTTAAGCATCCCAGGGCCAGGCTTTTTGTCCACTGCTATACACATTGTGCCCCAAGCAGGGCCTTGCTAGATGAGTACATGGAAGGTCCCTCTTTGTCAGTGGCCAGCTTGGAATGCCAGGGTAACTGCTATCCGCGCCCACATTGAATACATAGATAAACATCACGTTGTGAAAGGAAAGCAAACGTATCCAAACTTGGAGAATGATTTTTCTATGAGTTCCTCGGGAGCAATTGTTTTCAGATTTCCGTTGAGGAGCAGAACACTTCTAGTCAAACAAAATGTTATGCAAAAATGTACTACAGAAAACGGGAGCTGTTTTGGTTGAAATGTGTGCCTGATGGTAAAGAGGGTATAAGTTCCAACAACTCTTATCCTACACACTTTGTGTCTCCTTCTACTTTTTTTTTTTTAATCTTTTGAGGTTTTCTTTAAAACCTTAAGTCTTCGAAAAATACAGTTTGAAAAGAATTGTCCATAGATATTTCAAACAGAAGTTTTGCATAGTTGAAAGAGACCTGTGCAAGGACTCTGAAGGCTTCAGCTCAGCCTTCTTGCTGCCTCTGACTCACTGGGAGACCTCTGCCCAGGCACCCTATGCCTCAGTTTTCCCATCTCTAAAATAGGAGTGATGGAGCGATTGGTATTGAAAGGTCCAACCAGGTGTAACAATCTAGAGCAAATGAAAGAGGCGCTCATGGAATCAATCTATTCCCCCCTCCATTTGCAATATTCCTTTTAATCTTACTGTATTGTACTGTCTCTTCTTTCCTGAAAAAAAAAAATCAAGGGCCCAAGGGGGCCCCTATGGCATGTTTCCAGATGATGGAGCGTCAGCTGCAGCCACTGAGCAATGCGACGGGCTTCTGTGGCTACTCGAGCTCTTGAATGACACAATCACGTGTCTGCGTGATGTGATCAGAAATGACAAGGGAGACAACGAGATCTAATGTTACGACGCCAGCTGAGACCCCGTATTTGGCTCCAGCAGGTTGGAGGCACAATGCCGGGCCACGTTCCAGGCAATTAAAAGAAATATCAGCATCTATTTGCCAACTAATTACACAATATCATTCAAACATCAGCCAGCCAGAACCTGCTCCCTGGCCCTCATGGAGCCCGGACTGAGCGGTTTTCTTTTCCCTCTTCTCATTAGCCTGCTAGTATCAGATGACCATCTTACAACTTCACTTGGCTTAAGTCTGGCTGTGATGGGACTTGCTCTTTTCTACCACATAAATATATACATCTCCTCTTTCCTGTTTTGACTCAAAAGTTTGAACGTCTTGCTTTTTTCTGCATCTTGGTGTCAGGGGGTCAGAAAAACTAACTTCCAAATCTTGCTTCTGCCATTTCTTCTTAGGATGATCTTGGACAACTTCTCTGAGCCTTTGGTTTTATCCTTCTTAGTCTTTCTTGGTCAAGTTTCCAGTTTTGTGAGATAATCAAATTATCCTATGCATTTTAAAGTGCATGATAAATCACAGAAATACCACTTAAATGTTAGTGTTGTGGTCCAAATGGCTATTTACATTTTACAAAACCCTCCCACCACCACAGTCATTTCTCAAATTGGGTGCAAGGAAAGTCTAGTTCCATGAAATGATAATAAGACTGCTATAGAGGAAAAAAATATAAAAGGGTTCACAGAACAAATAAAATTGAAGTTTCCACTATGTCAATTTTTTTATGCAGACCTTCTCAGTGCCTTTAAGCGAACATTGTTATCTACCCACAGAAGCTTTTGTTTTAATCCCAGGAAATCACTTATTTTCACTTCCTGTAATTAATTGAGCAAGAAATAGAATTTGAGAAATACTGAATTATACTACCTTCTATTAGGGAGGTATAAGATAACAACTGCCATAAAACTGGAAAAATTAAGGCCAAAAAAATCTAAGAAGGTAAGTAAGGCACAGGGAAATTAGGCCACTTCCTTTTTTTTTCCCTAGACTTTGCAGTCATTTTTCTTTGTATACTTCTTTTCTTTTCTTTTTAAAGACTTACTGAATCAGAAACCCTGGATGGATCTCAACAATTTGTGTTGAGCCCTCCAAATTGATTCTGATGCATATTAAAGTTTCAGAATCACTGATTTAGTTACTTATTAATTGTGCCCTCTTTCAATTCCGTATGTCCCAGGTTGAACAATAAATTGGATAGGCACACTAAATACAGCTATGCTGGCTAAAATATTTTGTTAAGGAATCCCATTCCATTTGGTAAATAGCAGATGCACACACCCACACTCCTCAGCCTCCTCCCCGGGGACGCACTGGACCTGCAGACAAGCCAGCTACTGAAGAATTAATGCCTGGCAGCCCTGAGCATGCAGATCCTCACTGGGAGGGTCAGTGCCCTTATTGTGACAAGTCCCTAGTATAGAGAAAGAATCAAATAAACCGTAGTGATAGTTATTCTCTACTTTGATTGACACCTTCTCTGCGGCAGAAACTGTGGTTAAGTTTGGGGCATTAAAAAATGAACAAGATGGCCTGACCCTCATCGAGCGTACGATCTAGTTAGCGATACCGCCCACAGTTAATATCCAGAGTGACCAGTGCTTTGGCTGGACAAGTAGGGGTGGTGTAGCAGCGCGGCGGGAGGGGGCAGTCAAGGGAGGTGGGGAAATAGGCAGTCTGTGGGCAAAAGCAATGGCGCGTGGAAACATCCGGGACATGAGAAGGAAGATGGCATATTGGGGGAACTGCAAGTGGCTCAGATCAGCTGGAGCTTACGACAGTGGTCGGGCCGAAATGCGGAAGAAGAATGATGATAAGAGATGAATCTGAAGACGTTGGCAGGGGCCTGACCAGGAGCTTTGTGAGCCACGTTGGGAGTTTGAAAATTATTTCGAAGGCGATGGGGAGCCATGGAAGGGTTCTCAGCAGGGGAGCAGCATGTTTAGATCCGTATTTGATGAAGTTTGTCTGGCTGTTGTGCAGCTGTGCGTGACTGAAGGAGAGAAGACTAGAGCTATGAATTAACCCCAGCGATAACTGGCACTTCCGCGGAAGAGGAAAGTGGAGTGGGCATGGAACGGTGCATCTACAACCGCGTGTATTGAGTTTTGCTTCAAAGTTGCAAAATAAAATATTTATTGTTTTCTCTCTCACCATACACCATTGGATTTTGTTTTAGAAGACAAAATGGTAGCCCTATTGTCTGGGCACTTGGATCCCTAAATGGAATCTTGTTTTCATTGTTCTTGCTATCTTTATTGATCAGACCTTAAGCCTCGGTTTAGAACTCCAACAAACGGAATATATATTAGCCTATCTACTGTTATCGAAATATCGACATACCACATTATTGCTAATAAAGTTATTTTGTTTCTAATATGATCTGCAACATAAATTTGTGAGTTAGGCCTATTTAATTTTTGGAATTTGAGGCTTGGAGAGGGCTGGCCACATTCGTACAGACGGCAAGATGCCTGTTCTTTTGTCTCCAAACTCCATGCACTTGCCACGTCGCCACGCTGCCTGCCACTCACGCACTGCTGTGTCAGGAGAACACCGGATGAGCCGAGCTTTGGGAGGGAGGCTGTGTGAAGGTTCAAAGTGGGTTGCAGTGCTCTGCCCTCACCTCTGCGTCTCACCTAGGCTTAGGACAAGAGCTGCTAGAAAGGAAAAGGAAGAGAGACGCTGGGTAGGGGAAGGAGAAATACTTCTGGTATTGCAGCAGTGCAAAGATAGTGCTAGGAGACACATTCCACCAGACACTCGGCTTCTGGGCAGGCTTAGAGACGCCCCACACTGCCTCAAACTCGGCTATTAACACAAACATTTTTCTCAATATAGGTATGGGGGAAAAAGAGCTATTAACATATTAGCAAGAGCACTCTGCCGAGTCCCAATCCTGCCACTTACTAGCTGGGCAACGTCACCCTCTCTGAGCCTCAGTTTCTCCATCTGCATATAAGGACATTAATAACACCTGCCTCCTAGGGTTACAATAAGGATTATTGAGAGTATTCAATGAAATAATGCCAGCAATGCTCTTCCCCTAGATACCTGCCTCGCTCCCTCCCTCACCGCAGGCCTTCGCTCAGATGCCTTCTCTGAGCAAGGTCTTTCTATCTCATTTAAAATTGCAACACTCCTTCCTCTTGTCCTTCCTGTCCTATCCCCACTCTGGCTATATTTTTCCCCACAGAACATACCTCCATCTAACACAGTAAATATTCCACCTGTTTATTCCTGTGTCTCCGTTTTTCACAGGAAAGCAAGGACAGCTTGTCTGTTTTGTTTTTCACGGTGTCCCCAGTGCCTTGAACAGTGCCTGGAACAAAATAGCAGATGACAGCTACAAGTTGACTGACAAATGACTAGATAAACAAGTGGAAATAGATCATTTGTCTCCTTTGCATTTTCAGAACTATTTGTTATGTTATCAGAGTCTTAGCCCAATTTGTTTGTTTGTTTTTTACTATGTGATACACAGATACTGCGTCACTAAAAAGAAATAAAAAATAAACACTACAAGAATACAAAATAAAATACACAAATGACTATAGCCAAAAAAAGGCCTCCATAAACCTCCTCATTCCATTTCTTCCCCATAGGCAGCCGCTGTCTCTCTTAGCTGTGTAACCTCCCATTTCTACCTTACGCAGTCACAGGTGTATAAATGTATAGATATAGTAATAAATGTTGCAATAAGCACTTTCATGGTACTTACTATATGCGAGGCACAGCTCTAAAAATTTATGTACATTAACTCATTTAACCTCCACACCCATGCTATAAGGTAGGTGCTATTGATACCCCAACTTACAGAGAAGGAAACTGAGGCAGAGTTGCTAATTCTTTAATATATAAATGGGATCATACTAGATCTATTAGCCCACTATGTGCTTTTCCCATTTCAAACATGTGGTAGTTAAGTGCACTTTGATCTTTAAGCTCAGAATCCATTTGTTCCTTCCATAACCACTTTGTGTTAGTACAGGGCTTTAATTTCACCCAGCCAGTTACTGGGTTGTAACCTTGTCCTACCAGGGGGCTGAAAGGAGAGCCCCCAAAACGTCTTCCATGATTTTGCTCTGCCAGCATCTCCCCGACCCCTCACTCGCCCTGGGACTGGGTGCAGGCAATTCCCCTGTTACCCACCCCTGATGTCAGTTCCACTCATCAATTCCCACAACACCCCCTGGAGTTTCTCATCAGCCCAGGACTTGGTTCCTTACTTCCTCACACCAAGGAATGAATCACTTCCCACTAAAGGGGAGGGTTGGAGGGTGGGGAGAGCACGACTTCAAACATTCTTTAAGATCAGCAGATGCCCAAAGAAGCCTAGCAGGGGGAGTAACTGCTGCTATTTTTGCTGATTTGATCATGTTTTCAAACCAATCGTTCAACCTCTTTGAACCTCCAGTTTTTCACATGTTAAATGATAGCTCCCATCTTACTACCTCATGGGTCCAAGGTCTATTATTTTGGGAGAAGCTTCATCATCATAGTGAGTTACAACAATCCCTCACACTAACAGAGTTATTAACAACTTGCCCACAGTACTTATTGAAGAGGGTTATTTCCTAGACTTACAAAACTGCAGAGGTGAACCTGATGGATAAACATATTCAGTGGTTCCCAAACTCTCTGCTGCACACTCCGTGGCGAGAAGAGCCCAGAAGGTATAATGGCAGTCCATGAACTCTTTTCCATATTTCAAAAATGCTAACGGGAATCATATATCTCCCCAATAAAATCAGACTTTAATTGCTTTTGATGGGAATTACATCAACTAAAATTGGTACTTATTGGAAAACTAATTATCCCTTAATAAATGTAGCTTGGTAGACATAACCTCTTGAAACACTGGGGGGTGGTCTATGGACAGAAAAGTCTTAGATCTGGAGCACAGGTATCCCCAGATTTCATAGACGAGGACGGTGGAGCCCAAAGAAGCAAGTTGAACCCGAAATTCTCACCCCCTCCTCTTCACCACTCCTCACTTAAATGAGACCTCAACTGTCCTCTGCTGGACTTATACACTAGTGTCCTGGCCGGTCTTAGTCTGCCCCACCCTGTCCAATCTACCCTTCAAACTGCACCCAGGGTGGCCTTTTTAGTACGCACTCCTCCTGCACCCTGATTGATTGACATCCTCTGGTGACGTCTCATTGCTGTTAGACAAAGGTGCACTCCTGTCCTAGGAACACAAGGCTCTTTATGACCTGGCCATGCCATCTTTTGAGATTGACCTTATGCTCCAGCCATACCCAATGGTGGTTGGTCCCTGAATGCACCAGGCCTTCTCAGTGCACCTTGGTGTCTTTCAACACACTGTTCCCTCTTTAGAATGCCTTTCTTTCACCTGTTTACCTGCTAACATTAACTCATCTTTCCTGTTTCAGCTTCATCACACCTCCTCCAGGAAGCCTTCTCCACCTGAAATCCTTCACTCCAGGATGGACTGCCAGCTACCAGCTCTATGGTACACTGTGCTTTCCTCTGGAATGCACTTCTCTTATTGCATTTCCAGTTTCTCAGTAGACAGGGCATTGTTAAATGAACATGACTTCCCCTGCCAGAGGCAGGAGTCAAATGCTAGGTCTTCTGGCTCCCAGCTGAAAGACTCTTTGTGCTGTAGAACATTGCAAGTGCTCTGAAAACCCCAACCCTTGCCTTTCTTTCCATGGAGTTTACATTTCAACAATAATGTATCTAACATTGAAGTCCTAAAGAATAATTTTAGGACTACCAGACAGGAAAGAAGGGATACCTTTAGGAAACTGAGAAGACAGATTCTGTCCTCCAAACTAGAAGTACATAGGAGAGGTTTAAGGGCAGACGCCCAAAGTATTTAATAGAAGCACCTTCGAGGCAGAGGCACTTGAAGCAGCTTAGCCACAAATACCGTTCAGGTGTAAACTAGGCCCAAGAGATGCCATCACTTGTGTTAGAGAGAACCCGGGTAATGAGTTGGGGCCTGGTCCCCATTATGTCAAGCTCACTCAAAGCACGTTTGCTTCTGACTTCTCTGCTTTCTGAGATCCGACAGCCACAATGCCGGGTAGAGAGGCCAGCATCTGAGCTCACCTGCTTGCAGGTACAGGGCACTACTCGCCGTAGTCCTGGCGCATGAAGACATCAGAACCTCCAGGCCCTGGCCTCCAGCTACTGCTTTAAGAGACAAGAAAATAGCAAGTAAAGGGATCTCCCAGGCTTACGATCAGGAGCCCCAGGGGCTTGTAATACTTACGGACTCTACACTTCATTCACAAAATACTTTTGTCTACATTACTGAGATCTCTATCAACACTGGACTATTGGAAAGCCAGGGACACTTATAATGCCATCTCTATTTTCAAATGAGGAAAACCAGGGCTAAAAATGTGAAATAACTTTCCTGAGATCTGACTAAAATATGGAAAGTATCTGTGTAATAATAGGACAATCAACCTAAAAATGTTGAGCTTTATCTCTGCCTTGCTGTGCAATATTGGGCAAGTTACTTAACCTCTCTGATCTTCATTTTCCTCATCTATAAAAGGGAGATAAAAAGAATATCACTCTTCCAGAGTTGTTGTGAGATGAAATGAGAGAATGCACCTGGTACAGTAAGGGCCACATACTGACACTCAATGCATAGCACTCGAGGACCCCGGTCTTCTAACTCTACGTCCCCTCTCCTGCCCTGATCATCCTACCTCAAACATGCTCAGGTACATCATTTAGCCTTCTGGCTACAATTTTCCCATCCATAAAGTAAGTCCTAGTAACCTTATATAACTTCTCTGACTTTCAGTTCCCTCAACTCTAAATTGGGAGGAATAATTACGTGTCTTCCTTATAGGGTTATTCTGAGAAGTGAAGATAATGCTTGGTGCTTGACACCCAGCCAACACTAAATATAAATTATCTATTAGCGGTTGTTGCTAATATTGTTATTAGTCCTTCTCATTATGGGACGAGATATATATCCTCTCGCTCAGTAAAGTAATCAGAACTCAGTTCCATTTGGATCAAAAGAAAATAACAAAATTCCTCTAATTTCATTGACAAAGTCCCCTCACCCTTTTTCTTCCTTGAATTGACCTTAAAGAATCACAGACTCTCAGACCTAGAAAGGTTTTCAGAGGCTGCCCCTACTCTTCTGCCCCATGTTTGAATTCTATGACACTTACTCCAAGTGGCCATTAGCCTTATATTTGGATTCCTCTGGTGATGGGGACCTCACTACCTTATAAACTAGCTCACTCTTTATATCGTTTTGCATGCTAAACTCTCTTCTTTTAAGCCAAAACAGAAGTCACAGCAGCTTCCTCCTTGTGTTCCACTTCTGCCTTTCATCTCTGACTGTATCCGCAGAAGTCATGTAGAATTTGCAGGAGCCAAGCTTCAACCACATTTTTCTCCAGATTGTAACAGACTTGAATCATATTTCTTGGTCATTTTTTGCCTTCCCTTCTTTTGAAAAAAGTCTTAAGCACATTTCACCATTCAAAGGGTTTTGTTGTTCCCCCCATCTGCTGGTTCCCACTGGGATGAAAAGCAATAGAAAGTCAGAAAGAAGTATAGGTTTGCCTTCTGGCTTCGTCACTTAGACAAATAGCACCGTAAAAAACAGTGAATGCTATCGGTTAAAGCAAACTGCTTCCTCTGCCTCGTACATTTCGCCAAGTTCTGATGCAGGGCGTTTGGGCAAGGAAACCTTTTTCTGGAAATGGATAAGTTGGTGAGTTAAAGATTTTGCATTAAAAACAGATTCTGGTTATAATATCCTCCTGACAGTTGCATTTTGTTCCCCTCCCCCCGTTTTGTGAGTGGTGTAAATAAATCTCAACGGGCATATCAGTTGGGATAGGATATCTGGGAACATCTCGAAGCATCTGCCAATCAGAGCATAAAAGGAAGAGCAGCTCCAAGCCAGGCCTTGCAGTTATCGAAGGCTCTGCTGGCATTCTGGCATCTTTCTCTTGCCCCACACCCGGGCATCAACTTTCCCTTCTCTTTTAATTCCCTTTGTATTTCTAATCAGCTTCCTGATCTGCTGCTGGCTTCAGGAAGTCACATGAATAGACAATGGGAGAGCAACTTGTAATATTTCACACTTTCCAGTGAAAAATATGCTGGTTGGGAATGTTAATATTTAATCACAGATAAAGTGTCTGAAAAGTTGAAGGAGAATTTTCCATTAAGATATAGAGATACTCAGAAAGTATTCTCACCTTGTTAGAAAATCTTATCAGGTAAGTAAACAGCATATGGTGTTAGGAAAAGATGCAGGGACTAAATCCTTTGCCCCACTGGGGTTAAATATGGATTGCAAGTCCAGAGTAAATGCAAAACAAAGAAAGGGCTTCTCTATCCAGTGCACTCTGACCAGTGTGAACAGGTTAGGAAGGGAAAGGTGGACACCGTGCCTTTGATGTGGCTGAGAAGGGTGGAGACTAATGCCAAACATGACTTTGAACTTTTCTACTGTGAGAATGGTAGCCCCATGGACAAAATAATAACTGCAAGCTAGAACTCACATTTGTGTTGCAATATATAATTTATAAAGTGCCTTCTCACCTAGTGTATCATTAGAGACATCGTTATGGGTGACTGATAAGATTCCCATTTTGTTGAGGGAGGAACAGAGCTTCAGAGGCATGAAGTTATTTGCCCAAAGTCATAGAGTAAATATATAGTT
Organism: Indri indri; assembly: GCA_004363605.1. NCBI lineage: Eukaryota > Metazoa > Chordata > Mammalia > Primates > Indriidae > Indri > Indri indri. Next base: position 1,187 of record RJWJ010007647.1, on the reverse strand, counting down.
GGGTTTTGAATGCAGGTCTTTCTGATTCCAAACCCAGTACTTTTAACACTAAAGCACATTTTCTTTCAACAAGAAAAGGAGAAGCAGGTCTATTTGGAGGGTAAGATAATAGTGATGGTGATGATGACGATGGTGACAGTGATGGTACTGATAATTTCCATCACCCTCAGGTTTGGATTCCTATCAGGTGCCAAACCCTACGTTAGATATTTTCCATGAAATTTCTCATTTAATCTTTAGAACAACCATAAATGCATTTTTTGTTATTACTATTTCATTTTACAGTTGAACAAAGGGAGGTTCAGAGAAGTTAAATGACTTTCCCAAGGCCACATAAGAAATTATTCAAACCTAGTTCTAGAAAGATTTAAAATGTCTGCATTTATACTAAACCACACACAAAAAAAGGAAAAACAGTGGAAGGTGGGTGTGATGGTTAATTTTATGTGTCAGCTTGACTAGGCTAAGGGATATCCAGATAGCTGGTAAAACATTATTTCCAGGTGTGTCTGTGAGGGTGTTTCTGGGAGAGACTGGCATTTGAATCAGTGAGAGACTACCACTCTCACCCATATGGGCGATGAGGAGGCGTCATCTAATCCCTTGAGGGCCTAAATAGATCAAAAGGGAGGAGGGAGGGCGAATTTGCTCTCTGCTTGAGCCCTGACAACCGTCTCCTCCTGCCCTGGGACATCGGCACTCCTGGCTCTTGGACCTTTGGGTTTGGACTAGAGCTATGCACTGGCTCTCCTGGCCTTCCGGCTTGCAGATAGCAGAGTGTGGGACTTCTCGGTCTCTGCAATTGCACGAGCAAATCCCTAGTAATAAATCTGTCTATCTACATATGTATATCTACCTAACGATCCTTTTGGTTTTGTTTCTCTGAAGAACCCTGACTAATGCAGGGGGCAGGGAGGAGGAAGGTGGATTCAGGGTTGGGGCTTATGGAGTTCAGAGGCAACAGGGAAAATTGATTACACAGCTCATCCTTCCAGAACTTCTTTCAGTTAGGGAAGCTCACACGGCAGCTGGAAACTAACATGGACCTGGAATTGAGGAAAGATGCTGGAGGCAGACCAGCAGAGCCAATTATTTCCTAAGCATGAATTGAGCGCCTAGTGCATGCAGTTCTGATGTACACAAGGGCAAGTTGTATGGGGATCGTGAAAGAAACTTCGAAATCTGTC
>RJWJ010007646.1:21947-56859 GCA_004363605.1 Indri indri | reverse complement strand
AGCATTCTTTAAAAACCAAATTTAGTATTTGTAAATGCTTTGGTAAAACAAAAACAATGAACAACATCAACAAACACACATTATGGCACTACTGATCCACTGAAGAAAACCGCACTCCGTGACCCACGTCCCTCCCCAAATCTCTCTCCACCCCAGGCCAGGGCACACTGTTCTTACTACTTTCCTTCCATCCAATGCTGGCTTCACTGCAGAGACTCCAGTTACCGTTTTCTTCGTTTTCTCCTTGACTAGGAGGTATGCAACTCTTCATTTAGAATCTTCATCAAGTCCTTGGTGCAGTAATAAACAGTCAGGGGCCTTTTGATATACCAGTAACTCCTACTTCAGACCTTTGTATCTCAGAAAATTAACCCAAAGCATTATAGGAGTAAATGGAAGACTAATCTTTTCCTACCAGAAACTAACATTTATGGAGCAGCTACTCTCACGTGGCTTACATATTAAGGGCAGCAGCATGTACCGGGAAGGGGAAGAAAAATGAAATCTCAAGAGTTGCTTTTTCACTACAGAGAATAAAGTGGGGAAAATGAATCTTTCATTAAAAAAAGTGAGGGCCTCAGCAGGCATTTCCTTTAGAAATAGGGAAAGTGAGGAAAAGAATGGAAAGAAAAAGACAGTGTTCTTTCTGCAATGAGTCAAGGAAGTAAGAGCTCAGAGACAGGTAGTGGCAACAGAAGGGGGAGAGGCAGATCAACCCCTGGGGCTGACTAAAGAAAGAAAGGAAATCACTGAGAAATTTCATTCCAGGAATCTACTTACATCCCTAACAGTCCTGTGCCTCCTCTTAACACTATCCCAGTAAGGGGCTTCTAACCCAAGTCATACGGGCCACCACTAGTATTGTAGTGTCTCAAAGTGAAAAAGTTGCTACCTAATATCTGTAGTCCCTCTCTTCCTTATTAGGGGTGAGAAGGTGTCTGCCTTGTGGGTAGGAGTGGCCATGTAATACAATTCTGGCCAATGATACATAAACTAAGGGTTTCTAGGAAAGCTCTGTATTCTTGATGTAGTCATCACCCTTCTGTTTCTTGTTCTTTCCTACTGCCTGGAATACAGACTTGATGGCTGGAGATCTAGCATTTCTTCCGCAAGCAGGGCAATGAGCGTAACATCCTTAGATGGTATCATAGAAAGGATCTCTAAATGACATCATGAAATCACTATACCAGTGCAGGACATTGTGCTTCAGGATTTCTTGTTAAGTGACAAAAGGGATTAATTCTATTTTGTTTAAACAACTGTTATTTGGGTTTTCTGGTACACAGAGCCAAATTCAGTCATTAACTGATACACTTCTATTCCCAAACTGAGGACGGAGGAAGAAGTAGTAGTAGTAGCAATCTTCAATTTTATAGCAGGAAAATCCTGATTTGAAACTTGAAATCCACTATTATATATAGTAGTTTAATTTATCACCATTTCAGACACATTACAGTTTTAAGGGTTTTTTACAGGCTATGGTAAAATGCCTTTTGAGTCCCACACTCAAAAGTTTTTAAAACAACCCATCTTTAAGATGGAATTAAACATTCTTACAGAGTTAACAATAGCCTAAAAATCAACTTAAAAGATGGTCTAACAGATTTTTCTTCTTGGATGACTGTATAACAAGATATTATTAACCAAGGTATACTTACACTTAACTTTTTATTCAAATGTATGTGCCTGTACTTCTAAATATTTTCCATTGCTTAATTTAAAACCTAGTATTAACATTTAGAGGGTATCTTGGTTATACACAAAGAAAAGTTAAAAACCATTTGTAAAAAAATTTTAAAGAGGGAAATAGGTTGTTTGTTTTAAAAGTTAATGGGAGGGGGCAGCTGCAATTGTGCAGTAATATTTAACTACACAATATGAAACACATGCCACAGAGTATAGTCGAGAGATACATGTTCACAGAAGTGGGACAGAGAGGATGATGGCTCTGGCTTATAATTTATTTAAGAGAAAAAAATAGCAAATACTGGGCCCTTCAATGAGAAAATAAAGCAGGAAATCTCAAGATAGTAACCACTGTCATATGTGATTGTGGTTGCCATGGCAAATACTTTTTTAAGCACAGAAAGAATAATCACATAAAATTGACATCAATTTCTCCAGCTGCAGCTGAATTCTGACCCTAGCTTACAAAAATATACTTTAATAATAAATTTAATGTTCAAAATTACCTAGTTCCTCAATTTTGGCCCCAATTCCTTCAACTGCTTGCTTATACAACTAAAAACCCATTAGCAATAATGAATAAAATAACCACCACTCATTCCCTTTGTGCATGTGAAATTTTAAAGAAAAAAAGTTGTTTTCCATCTCCTTCATGCATTTTCCAAAACATTAAAGGAAACTATACTGTGAGGAATATAACATCTTAGAAAATATGCCAGTCCACTCACAATTATTCATTAACTTTCCTAGCTTGCATGTCTTCTAAACAGGTGAAGTCTACATGAAAATTTAAATATATAAAGGAATTTTAGAAATACTTCAATAAAATGTAATTTAATTTTTAATTTCTTAGCACAATGATGATAACAATACTCAGGTGTAGAGAATGAAATAACAATTAATCGTAACTTTAGCATAGTATGTGTCAACATCAAAGGGATTTATGACGATTACCTAATTTGTTCCTCTAAAAATATTTTAAGATGTGGGTGTTCCACCTGATTAATGATCTTGGAAATTTGTCCTTTAATTTGCTGCCAAGAATAAAGTGAATACATATAAAAACCAGGATGTTAATATAGAAGCTACTGACATCAGAGTTTTTCTTAACTTCATTATACTGCATTTTAAACCAGAAGGGGCTACACATAACATCGAGAAGGTCCAGGGGCTATTCATAAAAGAGATTAAAAGCTTAGAAAACAATACCCGCACAAAGGTTAAAGGGACTGAAATTTTTCAGCCAAGAAAAGAAAAGTCTAAGAAACAATTTAATAAGTATCCCTGTATACATGAAGGATTCTTGCACAGAAAATAGTGACCAGCTGTTTTCCATCTCCAATGAGGGCAGAACAGAAGGAAACAGACAAATTGAAGCCCAAGGATTTTAGTTACATAAAAGGGAGGATTTCCTGTGCAAGTAATGAATATTGCAACAGCCACTGTGTATCTATGAAAATCCTTTCTTCAGAGGCCTTTACACAAAAGAGATTTTCATTTGTACAAAGAAAACTAACATTTACACACTTGTCTGTGCTTTGTGCTAATACAAGAGGCATCCTACAACCAAAACGCATACACCAATAGGCCCGAGCTGGGTTCTACTTTATTAAACATCCCACAGACCAAGAGCACACAGAAGAGCGGACCATATTCAGTGCTCACAGGGAACTCCAAACCACTGCAGCCACACCTTGCGTGGACACCTAATACTTCTGTGGAGGAAACTGAAGGGTTTCTAGTTGTCCAGAAATATTATGTATATTAGCATCCAGCTCCAAGAGGAACCTGTATTTTACTATTGTCACCTTTATTGTCATGTCCTGGGCAAGATTAACCTTACCAGTTAAAGAGGAATACAACAGTTTTTCATGAAAGAATGGTAAGATCTCTGGTGAAGTGAGAAAGTAATTCCCCTACACACTCTCCTACCCTTGTTAATTATTTCGTGCCATCTGAAATTCCATCCTTAGTGATTTACTCCTTTGGCTTAAGGCTTTGTAATTATGGGGAAAATGTATTTCATAAACATTAAACATTGTTAGGCATTTTATACCAGTGTATCTCATCCTTAAACAGGTTTTGGGAAAAAGAATGAGGAAACGTATATGAATCAGAATTGAGAGAAAGACATTACTAAGCGAAGAATGAGACATGAAGTGGATGCTCACAGCAAACAAACTCCCTCATACTTACAATTTTGTCTAGGGACATCAGATGAACCAGGGAGTCAGGATACCTAATGGTCAGTCTGTCCTTCTTGATATCTCTCATAAACGCTTTGTAAATCAATCTAGCACCTGTTTCTAGAAACTCCTAAAAATCCAGGCAGAACCTCATTTGCTTTCTCTTACAATTAAGTGAAACTGCTATGTGTTGTCCAAAATAAACTGATATATTTTCAAAATCACTATATACTCCAGGCATATACAAAGAAGAAATTTTTAAAATATATCTGTCTAATTAAAATTATTTAACCCAGCATTAATAATTGATAAACAGCTGTAAAAGTTAAATATAAGTAAATAATACATGACCTAAACATGACTAATTATCTTACTACCCATTCTTAATACAACATGGTCTCTACCTACATCACCATCCAGGTCTCTCTCTGCTGAATAAGTTCCCTGGTGTCTCCATCCTTCTCAAACACTCAAGGTAAGTTCTAAACACAATAGTCCAGATGAGTTCTGGTCCCCGAGAGGAGAGTGAAGCTGTTTATTTCCTTCTTCTATAAAGTGGTTATCAGTACTAACTGTACCTCAGAAGCAACTGCAGAGTTTAAAAAAATTTTTTAAATATATTTTTTAAATAGAGATGTCTAATCCCTGCTCCAGACTGCAGAACCAACATCTTTGAAGAGCAACTGCTGATGTATACTTGTGAGGTTAGTCATTTGGACTCAAGAGCAGGGTTCAAGCCTACTGCTCCAGCTGTGGATACCTTTTAAGATCCTGATTGTTTCACAGAATGTATTTTTATTTAGCTACACTTCATGTCATTTGCAATTCTGATGGACTTTCACCTTACAGTTTCATCCAAGTTTCTATGAAAAATGTTGAGCTATCCAGGGCTGAGGCCTAGGCTCTATATCATATAATGAGAAATCTTCAGATAAACAACAATTATCTAATACTGTTGTTGTTGTTGACTGAAATTAACAACCACTGCCACCTGCCTCTGGTGAGCCTTTGTATTATAGAGGCTAGAAAGCTAAACACTGTCTTTTTCAGACTCCTTGCAACTAGAATTCTGGGTAACTGTACTCTTCCATGGCTGGGAAAAGGAAAAATGAGCAGAGGTTATATGTCCGCTACTTCAATTATTTCCTTCTAGCAAGCATAGTTGTGGACACCTGGAGGATTTTAAAGTAGCATTCTAGCATCTAGTCACCAGTTTCACAGGTGCTGAGTGGTGGGTGGCTGCAGTAATACTGGTCGCTTTCTCCTCCAGCCATGGATTTTGTTAACATCCTGTGATTTAAATCTCTCTGTTTAAAATACTTAGAGTAGTTTCTGTTTCCTCCAATAAACTCTCACTGATACAAGCATATTTGGGTGTAACTGTTCAACCTTCATAACAGGACCATCAGCTAGGTCACAGCACATGGTATCTACATGGATATCATTAAAGACCTTGTCAAATACTTTTCCAATATCCTAAGGTATAATATCCAAACCCTGTGTTTTCTATGATCTAGAAGTTTAGCAGTGCTGTCAAAAAAGGCAATCATATTATTCTGATATGATTTGCTTCCAGTAACCTATGCTAACTTATAATGACCCTGATCTTTCCTAAAGGACTCACAAATGTTCCAGAATCCTGCCTAAGAGGGACATTGAGGTCACCAGCCCCAGAATAGTGATGTGATTTTGGTGTCCACCTGGATCTGTATATTACTTTCATCATTTACTTGCTATGAAATCTTGAACATTCCCCCAAGTCTCAGTTTCCTTAGTGGAAAATGGTAGTGAAAATGTTATTTTATAGAATTCTGGTGTGGAGTAAAATAAGATAACACATAAGTCCTGAGCACAATGTTTGGCCCACAGTAGGACCTCAGATGATGACAGCTATAACCTGAGAAATTAATTTTTTCTCCCTTTCTGAAAATAAAAAAATAAAATTTAAATTTACTCGTTCATGCTTTCATGGCACTTTCCTCATTTTCTCAGCGAGACATCAAATTTCACAAACAGTGGAAAATAGTTCTCTCACCTCAAGTTATCTCAATATACATTATCAAACACACTCCTAGTCAGGAGATGCCAGACCAGCTGAGTACACTCTTGCCATTCATTTCCTCATCTTGCCATTCAAATCCCTCTTATTCATGTTTGTGCTACTCAGTTTATTTTGGAGATCATCATTTTCTGTAGACTCGCCTCTGACAAGCTTACTGAATAAAGAGAGATAGAGCAAGGTCTTCGAAAAGTCAGGGAAAGGTAGGAGCAAGAATTTGCCATGGGAAGGAAATAAACAGAGCTGTTCAATAGCTCAGTATCTCCAGTGCCAGGAGGATCGGGCCTTCCTGAGTGCATGTGAAGCAGGGCTTAACAAAGCCCAAGGCCCTCCAGATGCCCCAGCTTCCCAAGTTGTTGGAAGGACAAAATGGAGTGGGCAGATGGAGAATACCCTTTATTGATTATCTACTATACTTAAAGCACCCTGCTAGGTGCTTTGTGAATTTATCTAAATTAACACACACACACGCACACAAACACAGAGACAAATACGCATCACTGAAACTCAGAAAACATAAGTAACACACAATTAATAAGTGGTCTGACTTCGGATCCCACGCTCTTTTCACTACACCACATCGTTTGTTCAGAAAATATTTAATGAACTCTATGTTTTTGGTATTAGAAATATGGTGGGGAATAAAAAGGTAATCACACAGAAGCAGGCACTTACAATGCAGGGTGACAAATGCTATAAGAGTAAAAGCTTGGGGTGAGATGGGAGCATATGGGAAGAGCATCCAGCCCTAACAGGGGGTCAATAGAGGAAGCAACATTTTAGCCTGAGAGGATGAGTATGAAGTGGCCAAGGAAGCAGAAATCCAAATAGAAGGATTTGGGCAGTGCAAACGCCCAAAGGTAAGAAAGAGCACTGTAAGAGCTGAAGAGCTGGAAGGAGGATGAAGACAGAATAGTGAGATAGGAGAAAAGAGGTATGTAGGAACCAGAGCATATACTGCCTTTTAACCCACGTTGGGCTTTAGGCTAAGAGCAACTGAGAGTCACTGGGAGGCCATATGCAGAAGAGAGATGTGGTAAGATCTCTATGGAGTGTAGAGGATCAAGATCAGAGGCAGGGGATCAATTAGGAAGCCATACAAGTGAGAGACTATGAGGACCTGCACTAGAGAAATGCAAGCAGATGGTAAGAACAGGACAGAGATATTTAGGAAGCAAAATTGATGAGATGATGTTAATTCTATGAGGCTGAAGGAAGAGAGAGAAGTTAAGAATGAATCAAATTTTTCTTTTTTGTTTTTGAGGCAGGGTCTTGCTCTATGGCCTGGTCTAAAGTATAGTGGCATGATCATAGCTCCTTGCAACCTCAAAGTCCTGGGCTTGAGAGATCTTCCTGCCTTAGCCTCTCAGGTAGCTGGGACTACAGGCACACACCACCATGCTTGGCTAATTTTGCTATTTTTTGTAGAGATGGGGTCTTGCTCCGTTATCCAAATTGGTCTCGAACTCCTGGCCTGAAGTAATCCTCCAACCTTGACCTCCCAAAGCGCTAGGATTACAGGTATGAGCCACTGCACTTAGCCAAATTTTTTTATCTCATTCCAAAGTCCTTGTTAAAATACCTACACAAGCCAGGCACAGTGAATGAGTGACAGAGTGAAACCCGGTCTCTTTAAAACAAACCAACAAAAAATCTAAAAACACCCTACCTATATAGCTTCTCTAGGTTCTTGCCTGATAACGTTTAATTTTTTTCTATGAAGTAGGAAGCAAGATCATCTAAAACTGAGAGAGGTGGTGGCAGGAAGAGATTTAGTGAATATCTAAAACAGCCACTTTCTAGAATGAAAAAGAGCTGAGCAGAGAACCACAAGCCTCCAGGAAAGTTCCAGAAATGGCCCAAATGGGGCTGAAGGTATTGAACTAGTAGCCCTCATGTGTGCAGATGTGAGATTTTCTCCAGTAGCACTCAGCAGCCAGGGTGAAGATGCAGAGACAATGAACAAATAGACTGATCCATAGTCACAGTTTTCCAGGAGAGACAGAAAAGACAGACATTAGGGCAGAGGAGTGAAGGACATGAGTAAGGGAGTGGCTGAAGCAATGAAATATAGCCTCTAAGCTGAATATAGAAATGGAGGGTAGGTATGCTAATAAAAAGAAAGCAGACTAGGAACTAGGAAAGGGTCAAGGAATTAGAGGGCCCCCATAAAAGCATTTCCCAAAAAGAGGTTCTCAGACACTAATTACATAGGATGTTAACCGCTGATACGCTTTTCATTAAAAGCTTTTCATGATCAAGTTAGTTAAGGAAAGCCTGGGTAATGTAAGTTTTAAACTGGTTTCCTTCCTGCACTACTTGCAGAGCATTTAATAAGCTAATAATATATACCGTAATTCTCTAATAATTTATCTCCAGGATAAATACTTCTGATTATTATATATTATCAATCTATCCATTTATATTTATCAGAGAATTTCACTGAATGGGTATCTTAAGGAACACATTTTCAGAAGGTCAGCTCTGTGCAATGAAAGGTAGGGACAGCAGAACACTTAAAAAGAAGTCGTATGTTACCAGGTAATAGCTTACTAAGGTTTACCTGAGAGTTCTCTTAGCTTTCAGAGGTATGACTCTTTAATCCTACTACAAGTCAATACAAAAAAACCCAACAATATTTGACTCTGACTATACTGCAATTAGTATTCATTCATGAAACCAATATCCCAAGAACATCTACTATTATGTGGCACAGGATTCTTACCAGGACAAACCTCACAGTTTATCTGGTGAAACAACAGACACACAATAATGCACATGCACACAAAATAACCGGGTTGAAAAGTATGGCTCTTCCTCAGATACCAACAAGGTATAGTTTCCCTTCAGAGCAACCAGAGCTACCAATCCAGCCCCAGTTCTGTAAGACCAGAAAATTTCTCCACAGAGACAGCACCAACTGAGTAGATTTGGGCTGAACAAGATAAAAAGTCCCAGTCTTCTCTTTGCTGAAGTTGCTGCTCTTCCAGAGTCACCCATAGTGAAATAATCTCAATACCCCCACCAATTTGCTGACAGTAGATTATTGACCTGGTTCTAATCTAATTATTTAGGAGAAAAAGTCCAAAAAGTTGATTTCCTTAAATGACAACCAACCTGTTTATATCCAGTTTCAATCATTCAAACTGGCACAGACCAGCATGGAAGGAAAAAGTAGAGATCCATGTGTAAATATTGGCTGGTGCCGGATCATGAAGGCCTTTGGTCACACAGCTGCAGCCTGGACCTGACATGGGTAATGAGGAGGCCTCAGAGACGTGTGAATAGGAAGAGTGGGAGTAGGAGGGTGTAGGTAATGCCATCACTGCTGAAAACCAGTTTGGACAGTTCTTTTTGGGATTATGACTGTAGGATCCATGCCCACTGTTTTTAAACAGATCAAATTTTAAATATTTTTTGTCACTTTTCTCAATTACCCTTCAAAACGGTCTTTGAATAATTTTGCTTCTTAGAGGTAAGGAAAACAGGTCTACAATTTCTAGCGTCATGGATAAAGTTAAAAAAAATTGACAAGAATGCTGTATCAGGCAACTCACTTCAAACTCCAATGGAAAAGGAGATGGAGATCAGAATCTTCAGCACACAATGTAACATTCTAGAGATTTTAGAAAACCAAAAATAAAATACTACTATAATCTTTTTAGGGAACAAAAATTCTAAAGATACATTAGCAAATGAGGCTTTGACTGAAGTGACATAAGCTGAGACCTCACACCAACTCATCTCATAAACTTTAAAGAAGATTTAGGTCATGAGGAAAAACAAAATGAAAATAATTATGTGGTTTCAGGAAAAGTAAGTCTTCCCCTCAATAACTTCTTTACATTCTTTACTATTGCTATACTACAGTATGACAATCCCTAGGGGTTATACTAACCTCACTTGATTAGGTTTTTGGGAACATCAAAGTCCCACATTACAGAATGAAGTCTAACTTGCAGAAACTTAAAATACATGGAAAGTTGGTTCGTGGGATTTAAAACTTGCTGAGACACATAAAATAACTGAAACTATAGTAAACCACTATCTGCTCAACTTATAAGTAGATTTTCCATAAAATTTCTTGTGACAAAAAGTCATACCTATTATATATAATTTGTTATAACAAAATTATAATATATATTGATTTCTGCAGTTGTCAAAGCCAAAAGTCATTATACAAAATATATGGAAATCTGTGACGTAACTTTAAAGTATGATGTTCGATAAATCATCATCACTATCTCTTCCTTGAAATATAATGTAATCGAACATGAATTAGATTCTATAAAGACTTGGTTTTTTAATCACTGCATATATGCTGATGTTCAACTGCATTACTACATGAAAAACTTGTTTATATAGTTTCATAGGAAGCTCAGTAGCTCACTAGAGATAAAACGAAGTACTCAATGATCTTCTAACTGATCTGCTAGGAATCATAAAATTTGAGTAAAGGAAATTTATCGGCTTGCGGAAAAATAGTGCTACATCTGATGGGAAATTTACCACAGGGTCTTTTTGATATGCAGGGCATATGACTTGTACCGTAACACTAGCTGGCTTTGGAGGCCACAAGACCATCCTTTGCAGTTGAGTAAGGCATGTTATGGATGCTACCATAGTATCTGTATAGGATAGTATAGAATAGGCAGAAGGCCTATTCTGGTCAGAAGCCCAGCTAGGAATTTCAGGAAATCTTAAGATTTAGGCTGCTTTCCAGGGCAAAGGCTCAGAAGACTCACCCGTGGCAGGGGATAGAAAACTCATATGCCACCCCCAGGATTAACCACATAGCAATCTGTTTGCACTTTGTGCTTTATAACCCTTCCCTTCCAAAGAACATCTGCCCCATACAGGGCTATATATCACGAGGAAATGTGAAGAAAGCAGCAGCAGCAAGCCAAGTGACTTAAAGCTACGAGGTGCGACCTCACAGGGGAGTAGCAAAAAGAAAGGGGTGGGCAAAAAGAAAATGGAAATACCGGAGAGGAAATTCCAATATCCATTTGCAGTACTAGCAACTCACTTGAATATTTACAATTTTCTGGGCTCTACAATGGTAAAAGTCATGTAATCCTGCTTTTCTGCCAGTTAGAAGCAATACCGTCTAGTGCTTAGACTTTAACATTAACCACACAGGACTAGAGTAGTAGCAGGAAGGGATGAGAAAGGTCAGTTGATATGAAGAGATAATTTGTTTTTGCCTATCACTGTGAAATCACAATGTCCTACATCGTTTAACTGCAGTTTCTTAAAAAACCATTTTTTAAAAAAAGAAATGCTGGTTTGTGAAAGCATCCCTATCTTAATCACTCTGTAAGCAACGGAGGCCAGAGAGGATGTCTTAATCATCGTTTTGGCCCCTGCAGCACCCCCGGCACTGTGCCTCGCACATGATAAGCAGAGTGAATATGCACAGAAGCAAACCTTCTGTATGAGCATCCCTGTCTCTCCTTCTTTCTAGTGTTTATTTTCCCACTTCAGCCCTTATTTCTTCCCATGGCTTGCGCTGCTCTGCCTCTGTGGCTTAACTGATAATTTGGACAACATGAAATAATATTATGTTGTATTTATTGCAACACAATATTAGGTTCACTTTTTTAATTGGAAAAGTAAATATTAGGAACACTATCTTTTTTGTTCTAAAATACCTTACAAATTAAATTATGTGTTAGCAGCCTTCAATAGAAAAACATTCCATAACTCTAAGTTAAAGATGTGCTGCTTTCTACTATGTTAAAATAAAATTTTAAAAAGTTTACTTGTGCCATACTCTTTTTTTACTGTTACATAAAGCCAAGAAATAAAGTGTGTCATAATTGGCTATAAAAAGTAATAAAGAACTATCCTGGTTTCTAAGGAAGTACACTTTCAAAATAATCAATGGGAAAAAGCCACATACTTTTCATAGTTCCATCTTCTTCTTCCTCATCCTCACTGTTTATAACCATGGTCCCCAAGTCAGATTCTAACATCGTGCTATTATGTTCAATCATGGTCTGGGCCCCTTCACTCATCGTGCTTGTGGCCCGCATCGTGCCCACGCTCTCAGAACTAGTCTTCACCATGGTGTGGGAATCCAGCTCATCTTCATCCTGCAAGCAAAATACTGCAATGAAGAAAGACTTTTCTAAGACAACTGGATTTCCTAATTTCTTGAACAACAGCATGGATATATTATACTTTTAATAATAAAAATACTACTATTACTATTAATTTTAATATAAGTACACACATACAAATGTTATCATATGAGTCAAAATTATCCAAAATAACCTGAAGCTTTAGGTAATTAAACATCAAAGAACAGAAACTGTTTGATGAAATAGAAGGCTGCTCTTGCTTTTAAAATAAGGATTAAGATAGGTAAATTAGCAATAAATGCATTACAAAGAATACCGTGACACAGTAATTAAACATACAAAAGAGAAGCTCTTTAAGATAGAACATGCTGGCACTCTCTATTACAATAAGCATTATAATGTTTATAATGTTGTACAACAGCCATTAGCTTTTTCTTTTAAATTGTGGCAAAACATACATAACATAAAATTTACCACTTTGACTTTTTCCCTCCCCTCAAAGACAGGGTCTTACTCTGTTGCAAGGGCTAGAGTGCGGTGGTATCACCATAGCCCACTGCAGCCTCTAACTCCTGGGACAAGAGATCCTCCTGCCTCAGCCTCCTGACTAGCTGGGACCACACGTCAGCTAATTTTTCTATTTTTTGTAGAGACAGGATCTTACTATGTTGCTCAGGCTGGTCTCAAACTCCTTGGCCTCAAGTGATCCTCCTGTCTTGGCCTCCCAAAGTGCTAGGATTACAAGCATGAGCCACAATGCCTGGCCCATTTTAACCATTTTTAAGTATATAGTTCTGTGGCATTAAGTACATTTACAATATGGTACAAATATCACCACTATATATTTCCAGAACTTCACCATCATCCCAAACAGAATCTCTATACCAATCAGATAATAATTCCTCATTCTCCATTTCCCTAGCTCCTGGTAACCTCCATTCTACTCTCTGTCACTATGAATTTAACTATTCTAGGTACCTTATGTAAGTGGAATCACACAATATATGGCCTTTTGTGTCTGGCTTATTTTGGTTAGCATAATGCTTTCAAGGTGCATTCATGTTGCAGCATCTGTTGGAATTTCATTCTTTCTTAAGGCTGAATGATGTTCCATTGTATGTATATACTATATTTTGTTTTCCCACTCATTTGTTGATGGATATTTGGGTTGTTTACATCTTTTGAGTATTGTGAATAATGCCACTGTGAACATTAGCATACAAGTATCTGTTCGAGTCCACTGTTTTAATTCTTTTGGGTATATACCTAGAAGTGCAATTGCTGGATGATATGGTAACTCTATGTTTAATTTTTTGAGCCCCCAAACTGTTTTCTACAGTGGATATACCATTTTACATTCCCATCAGCAATGATTAGGATTCTAATTTCTCTACATGTTTGGCAATACTTATTATTTTCCATTTTTAAAAAATAACAGTCATCCCAAAGGATATGAAGTGGTACTTCATTGTGTTTGATTTGCATTTCCCTAATGACCACTGACTACTGATGTTGAGCCATCTTTTCACATGCTTATTATTGTCCCTTTGTGTATCTTCTTCAGAGAAATATCTATTTGCCCATTTTGAAATGGATTGTTTGATTTTTTACTGTTGTAGAGTTTTACACATTCTGGATATTATACAGGGTAGACAGCAATCTTTTATCAGATATATGATTTGCATATATTTTCCCCCTTTCTTTTTACTCTGTTGATAGTGTCCTTTAATGCACAAAAGTTTTTAATTTTGATGAAGTCTGATTTATTTATTTTTTCTTTTGTTGTCATATCCCAGCTGTTAGTTTTTAAACGTTTCACAGAAGAATCAAGTCAGCAATGTAAGTATGAATAAAAAAATGCTCCTTAGAACATTCACCAAGAGATATACTGGAATAGGGCCATAAAAATAAACTAACAAATTCTGTTTGAAAGACCAAAGAACCTGCTACTTAGAAAAGCTGGATTATACACTGAAATTCATTTACATCTATTCCACTTTTAGTAGAAATATACAAGCAAAATCTAGTTCTGGCAGAGGTCAAAATGTAAATGTGAAAAATAGGAACATCAATGTTGTAACTCAGCAACTTAGGTGGTTTGACATAACAATAGTTTGACAGCTGTTTGATACCTCTCTTCTTCTTAAACCTACATGATAAGCTTGGGCATTATATCTCAAAGTCTTCTGTTCTTCTTTCTTGACACTCTCTCTTTTAGAAGACCTCTTCATTCTCATACCTTCAACTATATGTTGAGAACTCCCAAATCCTGAACGCTTCCTGTGTCTTTACTTACTTCTTAAATGTCTAATGATGCTTAAAACTTGATGTTCCCAAATAAGATATTATTTCATCCATCTCTCTGCCTTCTGTCTGCCTCCATCCCCAACAAACAACACAAAACACAGTAATCTTCACCAGCTACCCAAGAGTAAAATTTCAATGTCTTCTTGTGTTTATTCTCTTTCATTCTCTATATGCTACTGTTCAACAAGTTCTTCAAAAAAAATTTTTTTGAAAGAAAAAATTATATGAAGACACAGAGAGAAGATAACCATCTACAAGCCAAGGAGAGAACTGCAGGAGAAACCAATCCAACCAACACCTTGATCTTGGACTTCTAGAAGTAAATAAGACTTCATCAGAATTAAAAACTTTTGTGCATTAAAGGACACTATCAACAGGCTAAAAAGACAGAATGGGAGAAAATACTTGCAAATCATATATCTGATAAAGTATTGCTATCTAAAATGTATAATATCCAGAATGTGTAACAACTCTACAACAATAAAAAAACCAAACAACCCACTTCAAAATTTCCTCCAGACTGTGAGGAAATAAATGCCTATTGTTTAATCAAAAACAAACAAACAAACAAAAACTTCTCAGGTCCATCTCATCTCTTCTTTTCCATTCCCACTGCTACTGAGTATACTACTCACTACCTCATACCTAGGTTATTGCAGATAATGCTTCCTGACTGAAGACTCTCCCATCTAACCTTCTAGAATCAGACAGACATTAGTTCAAACCCTGGCTCAAATCACTTACTAGGCATAAGACCTTTAGGCTAGTTATTTAAACTCTCTGGACTTTAGTTTCTTCCATTGGTGTTATAATGATTAAATGAGAAAAGGTATGCAAAAATGCCTGCATGCTACCTGGAACAAGGTAGTTTGATACCTTCCTCAAAGTACATAGCACTATATTAATCTTTCTTGAATATTATTTATATCACAATAGTCTCTTACAGAAGAATCTATAATCGTTCACAGTTCTTGTCTACATTAAAGCTGATCAATTCTGCCTAGATTTTAATGTTCTCTGTGTTCTTATTTTATTCTATCTGGCCAATCCTCTTTTCACATTGTTAATGTCTTCCAATCAGGCAGGCTGACTTTAACTGACTCTCTCTGCCATAACTCTGCATGGTAACTCCATAAGATGTTATGCTCATTAAGACTACCTTTGCTCATGTCTTCTTTTCTACCTAGAATGCCCTTCCCTTCTATCCATTTAACTAAATCCTACCTAGTCCTACAGATCAAGCATCTATTACCTCCATGGCTAATTCAGTCTTCGTTAATTATCCTCGTTTCCAAACTTCTGTAGAATTTATAACCTGCATTATATACTTTTTGCATTAAATTTATGACCTCATATTGTGAGCAATTGTTTTGTAAAATCTTTTATAAATGTAAGTACCTCACAGACAAGAATGCCTTAAAAAACTTCTGAATCTACTGAAGTGCTTCATTCAGTATTCAAAACAGTGTTTATGAAAGTTGTCAGAATCAAAATGGAGTCAATTTGTGCTTCCAAAAAAATAAAAAATAAAAAAACTCTGACAAACAGAGCTGGGTTCTCATGCATCAATACCTGATAACAAAAACAATCACAAAAACTCTGCAAAGAGCGCAACCTTATTCAAAGGCCATCACAGCCTTACACGAAAAATACTTCTGTGAAGACATCTGCCCAGAAACTGCCTGACTAACCTCAGGCTGGTGCCGCCTGTGTTATTTGATCCTTGTAGCCAAGGATAATCTGAAAACAATTATGTAATTCTCTCCATTTTTCCTTTAAAAACCTGTGTCTTCCTTTACCTCCCTGCACGTACACATAGTTTACTATGGTACCCGTGTTCCCATGGCAATGCCTTATTCCCAAATAAATAAATACCATTTTCTTTTAGCGAGTCTCTCTCTATCCGTTATTTAGGTTGACACGTTCAATACATACTCACTTTTTCATGGAATTATAAAATCATAGACCTTTTCAGTTAGAGAGAAAACTAATTCAACCTTTCATTTTATATCTGAAAGCACCGAGGTCAATAGAAAGTAAGAGACTTCCCTGAGGTCACACACCTACTTAAAAGTAGAGCTGGCACTAAGAAACAAGTTCTTTTATTTCTTAGCCCATAATTCCACTACATATATGTACCTTACTTACATTTAAATTTGTATTCACTTGAATGCTTAAGTTTGAGGTGCAGGCTTACAATTTTAACAGCTTATGTCACCAGCTCCTATTCCCAAAGAGTCTCAAATTATTTGGTCCATTCTAGTCTAAGCCACTATCTTACCTTACTTGGACTACTAAAATGGCCTCCTAACTGTTTTCACTGTTTCCATTCTTGCCCCTTTTAGTCTCACACACAGAGGCAGACCGATCCTTTCAAAAGACAAATCACATCATGTTACTTTCCTGCTGAAAATTCTGCATTTGGTCTCTCATCACACTTAAAATAAAATCCAAAACCTTTATCATGGCCAAATGTGATATGGCCTAGAAACACCTGCCAACCTCATCTCCTATCACATTCCTTCTTGCTCACCAAGCTCTAGCCAGGCTGGCCTCCTTTGCTATTTCTTGAGCATTATAAGCATGTTCCACCTTGAACCTTTAAATTGGCCGATCTCTCAGACTGGAATGCTCTTTCACAAAACAGCTTGATTATTTATTTAACTGAAGTCTCTACTTAGATGACACCTCCTCAGTGAAGCTTTTTCTCACCACCAATCTAAAATGAAGCCACCATCATTCTCTGTTCTTCCATGTTTTTCACAGCCTGTACCTGGTCTTCCCTACCACTAGAATATAAGTCTGATGAAGGCAAGAGAGTTCTTTTTAACTTCTGAATCCCCATTGCTAAAATACCTCATATACAGTAGGTACTTGATAAATATTTATTTAATGAATGAATCAATTTATATTTTCATTTATTAATTCATTCAACAAGCATTTACTGTAAATTTGTAATAGGTCAAGTAGTGGGCCAGGTATTGAAGATAAAAAAAAATGAATAAGACATAGTTTCATTCCATTTTGTTTTTTTTTTAGGGAGTTTGAGGTCTAGGAGAAATCTACCGTGTGAACTATAAGTTTGTTCACACCTCTTAAACGCTGTAAGTGTTGACAGTACAATAGGAATACCAAGAGTAGCACCTCTAACTCTGCCTTTAACAAGTAAAGAGGGCCTCACAGGGGAGGCTGCCCTTGAGTTAGGTCTTAAAGGATGAGTAGACTATATGCGTAACACAGACACATAAATTTGGGTAGGGTGCTTTATATCACAACTCCTTTTTACATCAGAACTACACTCATACACATCCCTTTTCAGCTCAGACACCCTAAGACTGAATTAGTTGTCATACTTTTGTATTCCCATACCACCTTGCACTTATGCTCATCATATACTTAGCACACAGTACTGTAATTATCTATACACTTGTCTTGTCTAACTCCCCCATTAGACTCTAAAATCTATAAGAGCAGTAACCAGACCTTGTTAACAGTTATATTCCTGATATTCAGTACAAAGCACAGTTCTTATTATGTAATCTATTGAATGAATGCTGAATCCCTCATTATGAGGTAATGTCAAAGTATAGAACTAAGGACAATGTTATGCGAATAATACAATGTTTTGATTATAAAACACAGAATGGCTATTGGAGATACTTTGGGATGGGAAATAATGCTATTAACTAGAGTTATTCAGTTGATCATTCATTCGATAATGATAAAAATAGTTATCATCAATGAGTTGGAAGTACTATGCTCACGTCTTTTCATAAGCTATCCCCATTTAATCCTTTTATTAACCCTCAGAGGTATTACTGTCACTCTTGTGCAAAGGAACCTGAAGCTCAAATAGGTTTAATACTTTGTCCAAGGTCATACAGCAAATAAGTGGGGAAGCAAGAATTCTAATCTGGTCTATCTGATTCTAAAGCCCAAGATCTAACTTCCAATTATGTAAGGCTTTTAAACTATCTACAGCATTTCTCAAGCCCAATTTAATGTATACTAGAGGTTCATTAGAGCACGTTTCATTTTGCTAAGAGATAAAGAAAATAACATACTCATAAACAGGCCGATTTGCACTTGGTCAAAAAGCTATTATAATTTAAAAAAAAGTTGGGATTTATTCTTTCCAGTAGGCCCCAGTGAGGATGGAGGAAAAAGTTATTTTCTATCGGTGCCTTTTTAAAATCTGCTAGTTTAATATCTTATTTTATCATGGTTGCAACCAGTTTATTCCCAAAACACTAAATCTATTTTTACATGTGTGAGTCATTTGTCTCATCCTTGTAAGATTCAATGCTGTGACCATTACCCTTAATAAGAAACATAACATCTGGTTGGTATGAAACAATACTTTTAGCCTTCCTATATCATGCACTGGTAATGAATCTACAAATGGATAATGAAGCCTGCACCTCAGGATTCACACAACTGGCTTAGATAGTCTATGAAATTGTAAAAACACTGAATCAAGTTTGGAAGGGGTCTTATTGCATATTATTTTTACTTACATTAGTCACTTTCCTTAAGAATGTTAATCTAATTTACAAATTGACAGTAAAAAAGAAAATAGCAATTAAAAAAATAGCATGAACACTCAATGCACTAAGGAGGGGGTGACACCCAAACAGAAATTAATGAAGTACAGATGGAATGAGAACTAGTTTATATGAAATTAGAAAACTCGAACACTAAAAATTTGGTGATGGTGTTGAAAGCTTTTCAGCAACAGTTTTTACTTTTTAAAAATCATTAACTCTAAACTTATTCTTGATATTTTAGGTTATTATTAAAATTACATTTGATAGTTTTTACATTTTCATAATGAAACAGTTGTTTATAATGCTTTTTTTCAAAGTTATACTTCACTTACACATACTCTGCTATTCCTCACAAAAGAAAAGCAGAAGAAAAACATGTTGACACTTTATAGAAAAAGGTCTGCAGAACAGATGCTTCCTCACTGTAGAAAGAAGCCAATTCCAGTAAGGAATACAATAGCATTTTCAATCAGTGGCCATCATGTGCCAGGAATGCAAAACAGAGTACTGATGATAATCCAGTTTATGAATCATAAAATCCACATGGAATATAAATATTTGAAAACATCATTAGGAAATCCTTCTCCACTGCTAAAACAGATTTATGCTATAATAGTCTGAGAAATAACCAGAGATTTTGCATTACGTATCTTTAAATTTGCAATATCTACTACCTTAAAGTATTTTCTAAATATTCTATTACTGAGTGATTTTAAGAATATTTACAGAAACATTTTAGAAAATATTTGCCATTTATAACACTAAAGAAATAGTCAGACTACTCCTTAGTTAAATAGGTGTCCTAACTGAAAAATATTCTGATTTTATTTTTCTTCTTGAAATGATTAAACATTTCTTTACTGTGAAGGCAATCAGGTAATAGTACAGTATCATTATAAGAACAATAATCTTAATGGCCTTCATTCAACTGGACAATTCTAATGAATATACATTCTGCTACAGCATGCAAAAAATTAGTCTTCAGGAAAAAATTAATATGTAAGATATATAAGTAAACCAATTATATAAAATATTGCAATATTACAGTGGTCTAGATATCTTTAAAACCTCTTAAAGATGTAAAGGAAACAACAAATAATAAACGTAACAAACATACTACAAATGAAAAGCTGAGCTGTCAAGACAGTAAGGGAAATCTCCAAAGGCTCAAGACAGACGGTGCAGTGATAATAAGCTAAATCTTACCGTAGGGCTGCCCCGGAGGCACGTGATGATGGGGATGGGGTATTGGTGGTTAAATAAGGTTTATATTTTAGTGGATAAAGGGGAAAAGAAAAGTCTTTGGGTAATCTCCAAAGTAGAACCGAAACTTCTACATAAAGTTGGGAATCTTAAAGGTCTACATCCTCAGTGAAAGGGTAAGCAAGAAACAATTTACCCACAAGCAGAGGAGATAACAAATTTCATCTGAGCTATAGGTAAGGGAGAGACTGGGATGTCTCCCTTTAGAATTTACAACCATGGGTTTGGCTTTCAATTTTACATTACCCACACGGTCTGGGTCTCCTACTGAGAAATTAACCTAACGGTAGGGCAGCGCCCTAGGTGCCAATCCATCTTAGAGGGAGACTCATACTCAACCCTCAACCTAGAAGTCACATCATTCTCAGAGATAAAATCCAGCTAACATGAACTCATAGTCCCAAAGGTAAACACATGAATAAACAAGCTACTGAGAATGGGTAGAAACAACAAACAGAATTACTCTTACTCCTTAGAATTAAGTTAGTTCCCTTTAGAAAACTGGATCTTACGACAAAAATTAGGAAAGAGTAGGAAGTGGCATTCTAGATTGGGGAAAAAGAAAAACAAGCACAAAAGAACTACTATTCTTGCTAGAATGGAAAGTAGTGAGTTTGATGTTATTAAGAGATGTCTTACAGCTTATGGAATGCTTTGAACACTGGGAGCCGGCATAAGTTACTTGGCAAAGGAGTGATAGGAACCTTGGAAACTAAAGGACACATTAGACGACAGCAAGACTGGAGAAAGAGACCGGAATCAGAAGGTTATTACTGGAATCCAAATTTGAGGATAATTAGAGCCTTTTCTAAAAAGGGTCCTACAGCAACAGAAAGGACAAGCTGAATCTGAAAGAAATCATGAAAGAAGAAACTGACATTTTCTAGAAACTTTCTGGGCAGTCAAATATAATGGATTAACAATAACTCCCATGTTTGGAACCTAAAGAGATCAAATTGACTCTAAGGAGAAAGTCATGAAAGATTCCAATCTGAATAAATGAAGACAGGAAAAAAAAGTAGATAATGCTAGCTATTTTTAACCAAAAAGTGACTTCACGGAGTTTGCCACTTTAGCACATGATAGAGGAATTGAAACCTAATTATTTGTGGTGAAAGAGTTGAATAAGAAATCAACAAGGCATGTGCAGTGCAACTTCAAGGAGATGAGAATAAAACTGGGGAAAACTGTGGCAAGAATCTTTCACTTCTCTATCCGTGCATAACTGAATTCAGGAGTTGGTGATTACTTGATGCTAACATGTTAACCTGTGTGAATAAATAAATTTTAATCATTGAGTTAGAAAAGGCAAAAATCAAAGGGTACTATTGTACATTTGCTTGTGTCTCAAATCATGGAAGAGCCCTACTAAACTAGAAATTCTACAGCAAAGTGAAACTATTGATGTGACCCAATACAGCATTACCTTTAAGTTGCATCCAGGTATAGTAAAAGAAAGCACTTATCCCCTTGTCCCTCTTATCAATACACAAGGTTGCACCTGTTTCTTTTTTCTGTGTTACAAGTGAAATGGTTTACTGTATGTAGGTCAACTGGTTAACTCTGGTCTCATTGGTACCATGTTCAATCTAACTGAGCTAACATCTACTGGGAAAACAGTAAAAATATTCTCCTTCAAACAGCTTCCCCTAAGTACCACTTCAATATCTGACAGGCTGAGAAAAAGTAATAAATCGGTATTCATCCATTAAAAATTACTAAGATTGGCAGTATCTGAAAGTCTGTACCAAGAACGAACTTTCTTCCCACTGATGTAAGTAGGTGGTCCTTTTCTTTCACTACGAAAACAGCATAATAGCTTGTACAGCTGCTGTCTTTGACATACCTGTCTTTAGCAAACAAACTTCATGGATCCTAACTTTTTGCATGTTCACAGGCATGTTTTAAAGTTACATCAAAGCTTTCAGGATCTCCAAAAGTCATAAAAGAGTTGTTCATCAGTACAAGCATAAATGGTGAAAGAGCATGTGGGCAGGACTTCAGAGGCTCCATGATGCAAGACTGCACAAGTTTTTGGCATTATACTACAACTTTCCAAACAAAAGATTATCTTACATCCCCTGTGCACAATGCCGATATACAACAGGGTAAATTAAAAAGTAAAAGCAACCTAAACTATGACTTTTCATTTTTCTCTGACAGCCAAAAGCATGTCAAAAGATTAACAAACTATAAAGAAGCTTATAAAATCAAATATTAAAGTAAGAATAACACCTCTGAAAACTGTTCTTACGAGCAGTTTAGAAAATATCCACAAGAGGGCGCCAAAGACAAAAGACTAAAATTCTATTAATTGGAGATTTACACAATAGGTTCATAAAATAGGCTATAAAATTTATTAAGATACTATAAATATCTTTCAAAAATAGACTAGTGGCCACTGATAAATTTTTAAAAATGAGATATTTTTAAATACTATAAACCACTGTCATGTCACTATATTTTTATATAAGCAACGTTTACGTTCCTTAAGGACAATGAATGTCTTCTATACTCAGTAATCTCCACAACAACCTGCATATGATAGCAGGAGCTCAATGAACAGTTGTTGATTCCACAAAATTGATAGAAGCATACAAAAGGAAACAGCAAACATCAATCTATCACTTCATTCTAAATTGCTTTTATATAATAAAGACTTTTGATTGTATATCTTATGTTCCTAGAACAAATACAATGAAGGGGTAATAGGTCTTTGAAAAGAATTTCTTCTTTTCCTCATTCTTTCTTTCTCTCTTCCATTATGATAATGTTTAAGAGCAAACATAAATTTTAATAAACATTTAACAGAAGAAATATGACATAAACTTAGAAATAATAATACACTAAAATGATTTTAAGAAATCAATTTCCAAAACATAAACTTCAAAAGGAGATTGGCAGGGCGCAATGGCTCACGTCTGTAATTCCAGCACTCTGGGAGTCTGAGGTGGGAGGATCTAACTGAGCTAAAAACTACTGAGCCCCTGAGTTTGAGACCAGCCTGGGCAACACTAGCTGGACATGGTGGTGCACTCCTGTAGTCCCAGCTACTTAGGAGGCTGAGGCAGGAAAATGGCTTGAGAACAAGAGTTTGAGGTCACAATAAGCTATGATCCCGCCACTGCACTCCAGCCTGGGAGACAGAGCAAGACCCCATCTCGAAAGTAAAAAATAAAAAAAAAAAAAGAAGAAAGGTTAAAACACACTAAAATAACAATACTGATTTTAACAAGCAGTTTACATTACTGAAACTCCTGATACAAATTAAATTCTTGGACAGAGGAATGTCAGGGCAGCAAAAAAACAATCTTCCCTCTCAATCCAGATATTTATCAGCAACCACTGCTGAAAAAATACCTCAAGTACTAGTATGAACCTTATTAATTTTTAAATGCAAATACATTCTGTGTTGATGATACTCTTGAGGCTCTATCCTAAACAATAAGGACTAAAAGTCAGGCAAAAAATATTATAAAGCAGTTTTATACATATATTTCTTGATTCAATAAATATTTACCAAGTAAATATTTACACATTTATGTAAATCATGTTTATTTATAAAACTATTAATACTTATAATATATAATATCTACCAGGTAAATATCTATATAATACTGTGTGCCAGGCAGTATGCTAAGATACCATCTTTTTCCTTGAGAAATGTATAGTTTAGTGGTATAGTATACCATAGGAGCATAAAGAAGCACTTGCCTAATTCATGCCTGGAGGAGCATCATGAAAGGTTCCCTCTTTCCAGAGGAAGCAATGGCTAAGATGTATATATAAAAGCAGCAACCTCTATTTTTCTTTAAACACTTTTTGAGAAATCCCATCTATGCTCATGGTTTAACTACCAACTGCTGAAAGTGCTGATCCCTTAATTGCCTGAGTTCTCCCTTGGGATTCAGACCTGCATATCCAACTGTCCACTATACAAAATGACTCAGATGACCCATGGACATCTCAAGTGCTACAGTGATCTCATCTTACCCAGAAAGACACCTTGGAGTGAATACTGCTGGAGAATATTTCCGTAACTGAGTAAAAGACAGAATGTGGGCAAAGTGAAAAAACAAAAGACTATGACTATTCTATACAGAAGTCTGGTTGTGAATGATTTGTTCTTTTTTGTGGATACTACATTTTTAGACTGAGGAGAAAGGGCCCAGAAGGATTACATGGCTGACAGACGAGGCAAACACAGAAGGGGCCTTTTGAGGGAAATGAAAAGCTAAAAAACCAAGAGCAACAAAACAACAATTATTATTCTTTATGTATATCTCTATTATAGTACTTGTTATGCTGCATTATGATCAGTCATCAATTTACTTGTTGTCTTACCCACTAGACTGCAATCTTCTTGTAGGCAAATACCATGTCTTATTTTTCTTCTATACCAATATTTATGAATGGAAAAAAGACATATCCTCTGAAACAGGGAGACAAAGAAACATAGTGAAGATACAGAAACATATTAAAGTTAAAAGAAAAGTGAGGTTTAGTTAGTACAATAAGAAAAAAGTTATAAAGACTGCAAAGGAAGAAATAAACTATCTTTATTTGCAGATGGCATAATTGTCTGTGTAGAAAATTTCAAAGAATCTACAAAAAAAACTCCTAGAATCAATAAATAAGACAAGGTCACAGGATGTGAGGGCATAAAAGTCAATTGCTTTCCTCTATACCAGCAATAAACAATGGAATTTGAAATTTAAAAAATCTTTTTCAATAATACCAGAAAAAAATGAGACAATTAAGTCTAACATATTAAGACATGTACAGGATATCTATGTACACTGATGCAAGAAATAAAAGATCTAAATAAATTGAGAGATATTCCATGTTTCATGGATTAGAAAACTCAATATTGTTAAGATGTCATTTCGTCCTAACTTGATGTATAGATTTGATTCAATCCCTGTAAAAACTCCAGCAAACTAACTTGTAAATGTTGAGAAAAAAATCCTTACATAAAAAGGTTAAAGGCCTAGAACAGCCAACACAATACTAAGAAAACTGCAAGATTCACACTTTCCAATTTTAAAACTTCTATAACACTGCAGTAATCAAAACAGCATAGTATTGGCAAAAGAATACACACATATATCAACAACATATCAGTGAAACAAAACAGAACTACAAAACAGACCCATACAAATATAGTCAACTGACTTTTGAAAAAGTCATAAAGGCAACTCAATGGAGAAAGGATAGTCTTTTAAACAAATGGTGCTAGAACTGAACATCCACATGCCAAAAAAAAAAAAATCTATATCTTACAGCTTTCACAAAAATTAACCCAAAATGTATCACAAACTTTAATATAACATTTAAACCACAAAACCTCTAGAACTGTGGTTCCCCAATCCCCAGGCCACTGACCCATATCACTCTGTGGCCTGTTAGGAACCAGGCCACACAGCAGGAGGTGAGCAGCAGGCCAGCAAGTGAAGCTTCATCTACATTTACAGCCTCTCCCATCACCGCATAAGCTCTGCTTTCTATCAGATCAGCAGCAGCATTAGATTCTCATGGGAGCACAAACCCTACTGTAAACTGCATGTGCAAGGGATCTAGGTTGCACGCTCCTTAGGAGAATCTAATGCCTAATGATCTGAGGTAGAGCTGAGGTGGTGAAGCTAGTGTTGGGGAGCAGCTGTGAATATAGATTATCATTAGCAGAGGAGTTTGTATAATTATTTCATTATATATTACAATGTAATAATAATAAAGTGCACAAAAAACATAAGGGTCTTGAATCATCCCGAAACCATCTCCTCACCCCTACCTTCAGTCCATGGAAAAACTGTCTTCCATGAAACCAGTCCCTGGTGCCAAAAAGGTTGGGACTGCTGCTCTATACCATTCCCAACACTACCATGAATGCTTTTTAGCAACAACAAAATGTTACATTTCAGAGTTGTATAGAACATGCAACTCTGTTAGACTATACTCATTAAAAGGTGGACTTGCCATAGGCAATTTAGGTTTTTACAGTAAATATTAACAAATATAGACATACTATTTAATCAACTCACACTAAAGATTTGGGAATATCTTCCACTAACATCCAGAAAACAAATTCTTACTATGTAATGAAGTTGACCTATCTTAGCACCAAATTTATGTTACATGCTCAGAAATTTAAAAAAAAAGACAATCGGGCAGGGGCGAGGGGGGAAGGGGAAGGGTACATGCATACACTAAGAGTGCGATGCGCACCATCTGAGGGATGGACACGCTTGAAGCTCGGACTTGGGGGGCGGAGTGGGGGCAAGGGCAACATACATAACCTAAACATCTATACCCCCATAATATGCTGAAATTAAAAAAAAAAAAACTCGAAAAAAAAAAAAGAGACAATCTTTGTCATATTTAGCAATGCTTAAACTAACACAAAAACTTTGATATTGGGATTAACCTGTTTAAAATCTCTGTTTGCAATTTGTTTAATTTTATAAATCTGTACAATTACCTCAGCACCTATCAAAACATGTCAATTTGTCAAGATATATTCTCATCAGACAAGCTTTTTCTGTAATAGGTATAAAAACCAAGTTCAGCAGGCACTATTTCCAATCATGTTCCATATTTTTCTTTTTTTTTTTTTTTTTTTTTTTTTTTTTTTTTTCTTTTTTTTATTTATTTATTTATTTTTTTTTTTGAGACAGAGTCTCACTCTCTTGCCTGGGGTGAGTGCCATGGCGTCATCCTAGCTCACAGCAACCTCAAACTCCTGGGCTCGAGCAATCCTACTGTCTCAGCCTCCCGAGTAGCTGGGACTATAGGCATGTGCCACCATGCCCGGCTAATTTTTTTTCTATATATATTTTTAGCTGTCCAATTAATTTCTTTCTATTTTTGGTAGAGACGGGGTCTCGCTCTTGCTCAGGCTGGTCTCGAACTCCTGAGCTCAGGACGATCCGCCCGCCTCGGCCTCCCAGAGTGCTAGGATTACAGGCGTGAGCCACCGCACCCGGCCATATTTTTCTTGAATAAAAAATACGTAAAGAAGTTTGTTTATAATAGTTACCCAAGGTACAGGTATACAGCACTAAAATTTTATAAAAACAAATCTTGAAATGGTTATCATATACCATTTCCTTTTCAAAAGCTACAGTGTGAGTTGATGGAAATGTCAATTTAATTTTAGGCCATTGATTTTTTTCCCCCAACTGTAGTAAGCCAAACTGTATACAAATAAATTAAATTCGGAAAATTTTTAAGTTGATAATGGTATAATCCATAAATTCTCTGAAAATTATGCTCACACAGAATGGAAAAAGCAGAATCCACGATGGACCCAGGTATTAACACTGAATATGAAATATAAATATCTCTTATAATGTAGCAACTCAATACGGTAGATTTCACAGTTCTGAAATTTTAAAATCAGAGAAAGAATTTGATCTGTATTATCTCAAAATTTAGCTTTATGAAATTTTTCAATGGTCCAATGCCAAACTGGCTTTGTGTCATTTTAGCCCAGTCACTGGATAAGGTCCAATTCATGGTCTAGACTAGAAATAGCTATAATAGAGGCTACCAGAGAATACAGGTCCTCTGGGCTAAAAATAAATGCAGAAGCAAAATTTGGCAACGCAGATCTCCCACCATGCTGAAAAGACCTTTCATCTTTGAAATAATTAAAAAGAGGAAAAAAGGAATGGAGAGAAATCTCATTGAAAACACCTGGCATATCGAAATATCCCATCCAAAACCTTCTATCACAGTCTAATGGCAGCCTAGTCCCCAATACTATCATTACGCAGGTATTGGTCAAATGAATCCCCCAAGTTGGAGCCAATTCAAAAAAAGAACCAGCAAGCTTCATGGGTTAAAGGTAACCAAAATGAGTTGCAAACACAAATAAGAAGAGGTTCTAAAGCAACAATTTTGACTTCAAGGATATGGATGTTAAGGCAAGCACAGTATCAATTAGATAAGGAGGGGTCTAAGACTGTATCTCTGCTCTATCACCTAGAGAAAATTACTTCGTAAAACACCCAGTGTTTCAGAAAGAGAGATATAATTTACTTCTATTCTAATCAACTACCAATTTGGTATGACTTGCCTATTTGCCGTTATTTCTTGTAATGGTAACTTACCAAAATTTTCCCTTCCCTGCTTGGATAATTTTGATTTACAACTTGTCCAGAACAAACCAGAACTGAATAGACTATAATTTTTCTTTAAATTGTGCTAATGTATGCATACTCAAGGAGTTTTTCAATCATCAAGATATATGAACTGTTTTATAGATTTATTTATAATGAGATCATATTACAAACTCAATATTTAAAACTGTAATTTTAGAACATCCAAGAAACAACAAATGGCAGGAGCTTCCATTAAAATGGAGGATAGAACCCATGAGTTTATGCCTATCTCTCCCAAAACCCTTCCAAAATCATGATAAAGTTACAGAAAAGGATAGACCTATAAAGACAAACAGCATAGGCAAGGAGAAACAGTAAATATGAGATGTTAAAAAACATCTGGAAGTTAGAAAAAAATTTTGGAAGTTACGAATGCATATAAATATATAAATAGCTACCTCAGCAGACCAAAAACACTCAGAACTTATGCTTGCAAGCCCAAAAGTCCCAAGAAGCAAGAAAATTCAGAGTAGTGAACTCTAACATCTTTTATAGCAAGATTTATTAGTTGACTAGTTCTGCTCTTACATACTAAGCTGCCAGAAGGCAATTTTAGCACTTCTCTCAAATATAATCAATCACTAGATGTCTGAAGAAAGTCCATGAAGTAAAAAGTCAGAGATCAAAATAAACACAAAGGAAAGAGAGACAAGGCAGGGAGTGAAAGAAAACTCAAAATAATAACAATAATAAAACAATAACGATGAAGAGGAAGATATCTTAAAAATTAAATATTTGATATGAAAAAAAGAGCAGGGTTGGAAGATAAATTTGAGGAGATGTCAGAGAAAGAACAAAAAGAGAAAAAGAGGAAAAAGAAAACAGAAAAGGTAAGATCTTTGAAAGATTAATTTAAGAGGTCCAATAACCAAATAAAAGGAGTTCCAGAGAGAAAGAAAGAAATAAGAGAGAAGAGAGGCTATGAAAAGAAATAGCAAATAAAATAACATAGAACTGAAGGGTATTTCAAGACTTAAAATGCCAAAAGACATTCTACACAATGAATGGTAAAGATCTATGCCAAGGTACATTATCATGAAAATTTTAAATAACAGGAAGAATGTGAAGATCCAAAAAGCTTCTAAATTCAAAGAACTGGGTGTCAGGATGGCATCATGCCGATAATCTTATCAGCATTACTGCTGAGCAAGGAAACAGAGCAAGGCCTTCAAAACAGTAAGAGAACATTATTTTGGATCCAGAATTTTATACCCAATTAATCAAGGGTTAAGGTACAATAAATGGTCAGATATACAAGATCTGAAAAACAACAGCTAATGCCAGGAAGCTACTGGGAAATATGGTACATCAAAATAGGAGAGTAAATTAAGGGAAAAAAAAAAAAAAAAAGAC
This sequence comes from Indri indri, assembly GCA_004363605.1. Classification (NCBI taxonomy): domain Eukaryota; kingdom Metazoa; phylum Chordata; class Mammalia; order Primates; family Indriidae; genus Indri; species Indri indri. The sequence continues at coordinate 27,210 of RJWJ010007646.1, read as the reverse complement.
AAGATCCAGGAAGCAAGAGATACATTACAGAAGAGAGGAAAAGGAAATTCATAGGATGTTACTGAAAGGAAGTTTCAGGATGACAGCTGCTCAAGTCTCCCAAAGGGCAATTAGTTCAGATTAGAAAAGGATAGAGGACTAGAGAAGGCATGAGTCAAGAAAAGAGTGTGGCACTAATAAATTAACTGTTTAAACATACACAGAGGAGTTGACAGCTCCTACAGAGAGTTTGGAAATACAGCGTTTGTGAACAAATTAGTGATAGATACATAGAAAACTAACAACAACACTAACAAAAACTGAGACAATTATTAGTTCCAGAAGTCATAAAAAGAAAACCACATGTAATCATAACATATTATGATGTTTGGGAACAGTATTTACATGGTCATAACTATGTAGGAATTTCTTTTAATTGTGATTTAATTACATAGGGAAAATGAGAAATAACAAGTAATCAATTCTTTTCAAGGATTTCGGTTTGCGGTCAATAATTTTATCTCAAATATTCCTTACTAAATAAAATTTATTTTCCATGAAATAAAGGAATAAGAATCAATAAAAGAAATTTTCTTTATTGGTGTTCCTCAAATTTTTTTTAAATTTAAAAGCTACATTTATAAAAATCTCTACCAACTCTTCCAAACACATTTGGCCATTTAAAATTTGTTTTAAAATGCTTAAAAGAGGCCATGTGTGGTGGCTCACACCTAGAGTCCCAGCATTTTGGGAAGAAGAAGTGGGAGGATCGCTTGAGCCCAAGAGTTTGAGACCAGCCTGGGCAATATAGCCAGGCCCCATCTCTACAAAAAACTTAAAAATTAGCACGCACTTGTAGTCCCAGCTACTTGGGAGGCTGAGGCAGGAGGACTGCTTGAGCCCAGGAGTTGGAGGCTGCAGTGAGCTATGATCATGCCACTGTACTCTAGCCTAGGTGAAAGAACGAGACCTCATCTCTAAATAAAAAATGTTGAAAAAAAAATCTGAATCTGTGCTGGTTCAAATCTGATCAGTGATGTTATTTTGGTGGCCCTTAGGTAGCAAAACCAGCAGCAACCACCACCAAAAAAAGCCAAAAAATAAACAAAAGAATAACAAAACCAATAATCCTGGCTAAAATGTTGTAATAGCAGTAGTAGTGGTACAAGCAGGAGCATTAATAAAAATGAAAGCTAAACTTTATTGAGCATACTATGTGCAAAACACTGTTCTAAAGTACTTATATATATATATATTTTTTTTTAATTATATTCTCGTAACAAATCTATTTACAGATAGTGAAACTGAAGCAGAGAAATTAAGTAACTTACTTGTCCAAAGATATAAAGTTACTTGGGAACATACTCAGGATTCAAGTCCAAACAATCTTTCCTGTTCTTAGATAATTCTATCTCTCATTTAACTAACTAGGTACATTAGAGGCTTCTGGACAGATGTGGGTTGATTCTTCTGCTGTTCTATTCTTTAGATAGTTCAAAATGTTCCCAAAAGGTAGACTGATTTGAAGCTCCCTATTGAACAGGGACAGGGGGAGAGGGAGACCATTCTGAGAGATGTTCACCTAGAGGCTATATCACCATCTGTAGTGGGATTTTCAAAGCATCCTGGCATTTCTCCCCACACTCACGCTGAGAATTACTGCTTCAGTGAATCACGTTTAAAGGGAAATGCCATTCTTCAGACATTAATGACCACAGCATGAAACGCTTTGAGTTCAGACCATAAAGAGATCACCAGAAAGTCCTTATTCCTTTTCCAAAGATAGAAGCTCTAAGACATTGTCTAATACTAGACAAATACTCTTTTCTTTGAGTCATTACTAAGTTAATATGAAATAAAATAACACCTTTCTCTACATAAACATGAAAATAAAGCTGATATGGGCATTAAAGTGAAAAGATCTCATGCAAGCTTAGCATCAAAGAAGAATCTCACCTTCTGCTCAACATTTCACTTAATATAAAATTCTTCTATATCCATTTAAATCCTTGTATTTTACTTAACATTGTGATCCACATAAGAAATGTCTGGGCTCCAGTGTCAAAGCAATTCTTGTAACCCCCTTATCGATCTTTTAATTTACTTATCTACTTTAAAAATGGCTTGTCAATGATGCATTCCATACCTTATCTTATAAATTCAATTACCACCATCCATTCCACTCTTAAATAATCATTCAATGTACCATGTGTGGAGTGTTTGCCTTGTTGTTTTATTTTAAAACAGCAAGTACTCTTTTACTGTATAAATATTTAAACACTCATTCAAGTGCCTGTATAATATTTCTATAAACCATACTAGAAAACTTAGTATGTTAAAAATCATCAACTAGTTCAAGAACTACATGAGAATAAATACTGCTTATTGTATAATTAATAAGTTGCCAAAATGCATGCTTACATCTTGAATGCTACTGATAAATTAGTATCATCTGAACAAGGAAAAGTCCTACGTGCCTGCAATTTATATAGACAACCTGTTGATTTGGTCAAAAATGATCGTAAACTTTGTGAAAATATTTGACTTTATGAAAAAAGAATATCGCCTTAATGACATAAATTGGCCTCTTAGTGAACATCAAGAGGTATAACTCTATGAGAAATTAGCTGTTTTATTTTAAAACTGTGTATGTAATCCAATTTAAGCCAATTTGCAAAAGAATCCCAAAGGAACAAACAATATAAAGACAAACTATTTAAAATTTTGAGCCTTCAATATGGATATTCCTGAGAAATTATGACTACTAATTTTAAAACTTGCTAAAAATGAATGGCAATGTAGGATATACTTTTACTGTAGGAAGACTTCAGCTCCTTTCTGACTATCTCATCCTTTTAAGTGCTTGTTTGTGTGTGTGTGTGTACACATATAGTTTTTATATTCTAGGCAACGACTGATAAAATGATCTCAAGATGGAAGTTGCTGCCTGAGAAAATAATCTAAAGCAAAGCATGTGACTATTGCTCAATGTGTGATTCTACCAAGACTTTTAATTTTTTTCTTATATAATAATTTCAGTTAAAAACAACAACAAAAAATATAATTGTTTTACCCAGAAACACTTGCTTTGCTCCAGAGAATAAATGCTTATCAGGGAGGAAAAAAAAATTTCATAAAAGCCTGATGTGATTTTTAAATTCGTTCACAATATTTTCACAGTTCTCCCCTCAAAAGGTAGAAACTAATTCCCCTCAGCTTATATATGGATAGGACTAAGTAACATATACCTAGAATGCTTTGGTATTATTGGATTTGAAACTGAGCAGTGGGCAGAAGCTGAAAGTACCTTGAAGACAGTTTTAGTAACAGCCTGACAAGCCATGAAAAACTGTTAGAAGCCTTTAAGACGGTTTCAGGAAAGTAATTGTGGCTCAAGCAGGCTTGTAGCCGCACCCAGCAACTGTGACAGTGCTCTACGGTGAGAGGCCTGTCTCTCGGTGACAGGGAGGAGTTCCCAGACGAACCCACCTCAGAGAGCAGAGCTGCTGGCAGTGCTGTGTGGGATTGCCCGCTGACGGCTTGGACAGGTGGGCAGGGCCTGGTGCCCCCCCCCGACACGAGAGCCGTGCAGGGAGACCGCAGCCCCTCTCTGTACCACAGGGCCGCTAGAGTGCTCATTGTTGCCAAGCCGGTGGGACAGCCACAGTCTGCCATCTTCCTGCCCACAGGCGTTTGGCAGGATCACTCGCTGGCCACTCAGGCAGGTCAAACCTGGTGCCCCCAGGTGGCGAGAGCAGGTGGGGAGCCATAGGAGAGACATCGAGGTTCCAGGTTCGGGTTGCGAGAGAGCCCTCATGACCATATAAAACGGGAGGGTGTGGGGGAGCACAGAGGAGTGGGGGTCTGTGAGCACACCCTATCCCCTACTCCCACTGGAGAACTGTCATATTGGAGAAGGCTGTGGCACTCAGACTGAATCAGCTTAGCCCCTGGCTCCCATGGCAACCAAATGCCTCTGGCACGCAGGCTGAACAGGAGCAGTGGCCCCTCCCACCACTCACTATAATAGGGAGCGCAGCTAGATCCAGGAGAATCATAAGCAGCCACTTCTCCCCCAGTGGAAGCATGCCCCTGGTGGAGAACTCTGCAGATGGAGTGGCCCCTACTTCCCTCACCTTCGGATCTAGTGGTGGCCCCGAGGTGCTGGAGATTCTCCTTACTCGCCAGCATCACATGGAGACACATGCCAGCGGGTCAGACACACAAACCGTGGAGTGGCTCCAGAGCTGATCTTAGGTGGAGAGGGAATGCACATGGACTGATGAGAGGGGAAAGTGCTGTGGCGTTCCAGGTAGTAAATAAGGAGGGCTCATGCCCCACCCTGCAGAGAAACCAGGCTAGCGGTACTGACACAAAAACAGACATAGATCTACGGATCAAAACAGAGAACCCAGATATGAAACCATCCTCATATGGCCATCTGATCTTTGACAAAGCTGATAAAACATTCACTGGGGTAAAAAATCCCTATTCAATAAATGGTGCTGGGAAAATTGTATAGCCACACGTAGAAGACTGAAACAGGATCCTCCCCTCTCACCACTGACAAAAATCAACTCACGATGGATAACAGACTTAAACCTAAGGCATGAAACTGTAAGAATTCTAGAAGAAAATGTTGGAGAAACTCTTCTGGATATTGGCCTAGGGAAATAATTTATGGAGAAGACCCCAAAAGCAATCATAGCAATAACAAAAATAAATAAATGGGACCTGATCAAATTAAAAATCTTCTGCACAGCAAAGGACACAATCAATACAGCAAATAGACAACCTACAGAACAGGAGAAAATATGTGCATGCTACACATCCAATAAAGTGCTAATAACGAGAATCTACAAAGAACTCAAGCAAATCAGCAAGGAAAAAATCAAACAACCCCATTAAAAGGGGGCAAAAGACATGAACAGAAGCTTTTCAAAAGAAGATAGACCAATGGCCAATAAACATGAAAAAATGCTCAACATCTCTAATCATCAGGGAAATGCAAATCAAAACCACAATGAGATACTGCCTAACTCCAGCGAGAATGGCTTTTATCAAAAACTCTTAAAACAACAGATGCTGGTGAGGATGTGGAGAGAAAGAAACACTTATACACTGTTGGTGGGACTGCAAACTAGTACAACCTCTATGGAAAGTAGCATGGAGATACCTCAAAGAACTAAAAGTAGACCTACCATTTGATCCAGCAATCCCAGTACTAGGTATATACCCAAAGGGAAAAAAGACATTTTATAAAAAAAAAAAAAAAAAAAAAAAA